>SKCR01006288.1:0-25139 GCA_019454045.1 Zanthoxylum bungeanum
ATGCAACTTCTACCATTAGACTTGCAACTTTCACCAATAAATATTCAATATTTCTAATATGAAACCTTTAACAATGAACATGCAACATGAAACCATTGGACTTGAAATTTTAGCAATAACATACAATTGCATCTGCCTCGAAAACCGCACATGTAACTATGGCCATTGAATATGCAACTTCAACCATTAGACTTGCAACTTTTACCAATAAATATGGAATATTTCTAATATGAAATTTTTAACAATGAACATGCAACATGAAACAATTGAACTTGAAATTTTAGCAATAACATGCAATTGCATCTGCCTCGAAAACCGCACATGTAATTATGACCATTGAATATGCAACTTCTACCATTAGACTTGCAACATTTACCAATAACTATGGAATATTTCTAATATGAAACCTTTAACAATGAACATGCAACATGAAACCATTGGACTTAAAATTTTAGCAATAACATGCAATTGCATCTGCCTCGAAAACCGCACATGTAACTATGACCATTGAATATGCAACTTATACCATTTGACTTAAAATTTTCACTAATAAATATGTAATATTTTTAATATGGAACATTAAAAATGAACATGCAACATGAAACCATTGGACTTGTAATTTTAGCAATAACATGCAATTGCATCTGCCTAAAAAACCGCACATGTAACTATGACCATTGAATATGCAACTTCTACCATTAGACTTGCAACTTTCACCAATAAATATTCAATATTTCTAATATGAAACCTTTAACAATGAACATGCAACATGAAACCATTAGACTTGTAATGTTAGCAATAACATGCAATTGCATTTGCCTCGAAAACCGCACATGTAATTATGGCCATTGAATATGCAACTTCTACCAGTAGACTTGCAACATTTTCAATAAATATACAATATTTTTAATATGAAACTTTTAACAATGAACATGCAACATGAAACCATTGGACTTGAAATTTTAGTAATAACATGCAATTGCATCTGCCTCGAAAACCGCACATGTAACTATGGTCATTTAATATGCAACTTCTACCATTAGACTTGCAACTTTTACCAATAAATATGGAATATTTCTAATATGAAACATTTAACAATGAACATGCAACATGAAACCATTGAACTTGAAATTTTCGCAATAACATGCAATTGCATCGTCCTCGAAAACCGCACATGTAACTATTACCATTGAATATGCAACTTCTACCATTAGACTTGCAACTTTTACTAATAAATATGCAAAATTTCTAATTTGAAACCTTTAACAATGAACATGTAACATCAAATCATTGGACTTGAAATTTGAGCAATAACATATAATTGCATCTGTCTCGAAAACCGCACATTTAATTATGACCATTGAATATGCAACTTCTACCATTAGATTTGCACGTTTCACCAATAAATATGCAATATTTATAATATGAAACCTTTAATAATAAACATGCAACATGAAACCATTAGACTTGAAATTTTAGCAATAATATACAATTGCATCTGCCTCGAAAACTGCACATATAACTATGGCCATTGAATATGCAACTTCTATCATTAGACTTGCAACTTTTACCAATAAATATGCAATATTTCTAATATGAAACTTTTAACAATGAACATGCAACATGAAACCATTGGACTTGAAATTCTAGCAATACCATGCAATTGCATCAACCTCGAAAATCGCACATGTAACTATGACCATTGAATATGCAACTTCTACCATTAGACTTGCCACTTTCACCAATAAATATGCAATATTTCTAATATGAAACCTTTAACAAAGAACATGCAACAAGAAACCATTGGACTTGAAATTTTAGCAATAACATGCAATTGCATCTGTCTTGAAAACCGCACATGTAACTATGACCATTGAATATGCAACTTCTACCATTAGACTGCACCTTTCACCAATAAATATGCAATATTTCTAATATGAAACCTTTAACAATGAACATGCAACATGAAACCATTGGACTTGAAATTTTAGCAAAAACATGCAATTGCATCTGCCTCGAAAATCGCACATATAACTATGACCATTGAATATGCAACTTCTACCATTAGACTTGCAACTTTTACCAATAAATATGCAATATTTCTAATATGAAACCTTTAACAATGAACATGCAATATGAAACCATTGGATTTGAAATTTTAGCAATAAGATGCAATTGCATCTGCCTCGAAAATCGCACATGTAACTATGACCATTGAATATGTAACTTTTACTATTAGACTTGCAAATTTCACCAATAAATATGCAATATTTCTAATATGAAACCTTTAACAATGAAAATGCAACCTACAACCATTAGACTTAAAATTTTTAGCAAAAACATGTAATAAATTTTTTATTTTATTTTATTTTTATCAATATTTTATAATTTATTTAATAAAAAATAATTTTTATAATTTTTTTTGAATAACTGGTTGCAACTAGTTATTCTCTTGTTTTTTTTATTATGCTGACTACCCCTGGGTATTTGATACCCGGGGATATGTTAGCAATGCCCATAAAGGTAATATATCACACTTGGGAATGAGATTGTCATTCCAAGGAGTATTGGGAATCACAATCTCATTCTCGAATACAATTTTTTCTTAGGATCTTTTTTTTTTTAATTTCCATTCCCACTTAATTTTAAGTAGGAGTGGACAAAAAAAGTAACTGAAATTGAAAAATCGAACCAAATAGAAAAAAAAGAACCGAAGTGATAATTATTTTATTTTCTAAAATAATTGTTCGACTAGAATAATTTTTTAATTCATAAAACCGAAACGAACCAAAATAATTGAATAATTTAATTTATTAAATTTTGTAAAATATAATCTTATTATATTGTTATTTTATAATTATTTTTATTATCTTATTTAATTTAGTTAGTGTTTAATGATGTCTATTTGTCCGGTTTATATTACTTCACCTCTAGGTTGTTTAGTGGATTGCATGAAAGACTTCGTATACACTTACGTATGGACTCGCGAGCTTTATTATAGACCAGGCCTGGCCATAATAAGCAAACCCAAATATATGTCTAATTTCATTTCCCATCCTTATTTACCTACCAGGAGCGCCTCATGTTTCCTCACTGAGCCACCTCGCCCTAGAGGCGCGTGGTCGAACGCCTCAGGTGCCTCTCGCCTCGATGAGCCTGCTCACATGGCTCAGCATTGTATCCTAAAACCTCGTAAGAATAAAATCACAGGTGAACCATGTTGAACCAGTTTCAGCATATATAAACACTTGACAAGAGGAGGGGAGCAGCTTACCCACATTCACAACCATCCAAAGAGTGCACGCATCAAAACTAACTTTAGTATATACAATAGTGCCCTAATTTCATAAATACATGCCTCTCTCTAGTACTTCCAAAATTTCCGTCCATATCATCAAAGCTTCAATGTTCTCAAACTTCACAGTATGAAACAAAAAGCATCAAATCTATGAAGAACAATATAAAAACTTGAAAAGAAACAAAATCAAGCAAAGGGATGTCTTGCAAGATGATCTGCAGTGAAGGTCTGAAATAAAACCTTTCAAGTATCCGCATATCAGGTTATCCTGCGCAGCCACAATATGCTGGTCTTAAGTCATTCAGCAACACAGATATCTAAGGCTAACAGGTCACCGCAAATGTAAGAATCCAGCCACCACATGAATTCAGTGACTCATCATAAACTATCCTATAAAAGTTCCCCATTTTTGAACAAGAGAAAAGGTATTAGAACCCCACTCATCAGCTGACATTGGGAAGCGAGGTGTGCAAGCCTCCAACTTGGGCCCTGGAAAATGCAGGGGAAGCATCAATAATTTCCTCTTATGAAAACAATTATAGTACCAAGTGGTACAAAGAATATCAATAATCAAAGTATAAGTCCCATAGATGATAGAACTTTCATATCCATGAAAAAGCATGTAACAGCTTCCTTCCTTATTAATTCCAATATAATGAACCCTGGTTATAGGGATCAAATATAGGAAAGATGCAAATGATAAGCAAATTCAAATGAGAGAGGGAGAATCATAAGCATAATGTCCACTGGCTTTAATAAGGGGATCAATTATTCACAGAAGAATCACACGATAGAGTATACATCTATGTATCTGAAGTGCATTTACTAATAAAAACCCAAGGCAAAAAAAAATAAAAATTTAAAGAAAAAGGGAAGGAGGGTGGGAGGGAGTGAGGGAGGGAGGGAGAGATAGAGAGATAGAAAGAGAGTGAGAGAGAACATATTAGATGCACATGGATGAGCTTAGTAAATAGTAATATTAATTGCAACGTTTATGTAACATTAACACATGGATGAGCTTAGTAATATTAATTGCAACGTTTATGTTACATTAATTTCAAACTAGACCACTATATGTGTAAAACAAAAAACCAAGGATTGAAACTATATTTTTCTTTTATCCTGCTTCTCACAATGAAGGGGGCCATCAGAGGAGATTTTTATCAGATCCTACAACTAGGAAAGAATAATTTGAAAAGAAATTAAAATCCAGATTTTCTTGTCATCTAACTGGAATGCTATTATCAGCAGAAACTAAGCTTCTTAACTCCATTAAATGTTCATCATTTGATATATGGAGAGAAAGACGAAGATTTGTAACCAATGCTTCTTGTTCCCAACTTAACGGACCTGATGCATGCAATGCCTCCATAGTGCAACGGTAGGCATGCAATTCTAACATATGGATTTCAGTCGCCAAATCCTCTTTTGTTGGATGGTGACAATTTCCTTCCTCATATCCCAACTGACAAAAAGATTCAGCATCACTAAGATTACCATCACTATCTTCCATAGCCATAGAAGATGCAGAAACATGCTGAGGCAACTTATAGGACTTATTACTACTGACACTACAACTACCAACAGAGCATGCAACACTATGAGCATCATTTGAACCTGAGTACAATGCTAATGAACATCCAACAGCTCTAGTTGATCTTCGCCTCTCTGCTTCAGCGTCAGAAAATCCAGTCATTCCATCGTTACCCAGCATTTCTCTTGGAAAAGCAACAGCATCCACTTGCTCCGGTAAGAAGTATTGGTTTGCAGCAATCACCCGGTGCAGCCTGCCATCTTTGTCAAGTGCTCTAAATTTCTCCACAGCTCCAGTTCCTTCGACCTCAGAATAATGATAAGGAGACCCTCTTTTCAGAGTTCTAGATGAAGATAAATGGGATACCTGGATATTCACTTTGTTCTTAGGAGGAAAGCTTTCATCTTTTATGTGAAAATTAATCCTTGTGTTCGACTTCTTAGTTTGGACACTTGAATTTTGACAGTACTTCAAAGTTAAATTTTTATAGTAGTTCCCAACCTCACGACTGCCAGAACCTGAATACAGAACCAAAATAAATTAAAATTTTTATCAATTATTTTAATATAGAGGAATACATATCATTTAATCATCTGTAGCACATGTATAGCAGTTGAAAATTACAAGATGATCCATATCTCTACAATCCCTAGATAAATTGCCAATTTCAAATCCAACTAGGTAGTCAACTTCAAGTTCACTATACGAAAGACAAAAAATTTAATCCATTACCGATGACATCAAATGTAACCTAGCAGAACATGGAAGTTAAAACGAAATAAAATGAAAATCAGTAGAACATTTGAATTGCAAAAAATAAAATAAATAGATAGCTTAATACAATAAATTAGTTAGACGTAAAATACCTCTCCAACTACAACCCATTTGTTGTCTTGCCAAGATTGTCTCACCCGAATGTCAAATTTGCTGACTTTGAATTCCAAAGTAGATCCCAGCAGCCTAACCAGAAAGTAATTTTTCCCCAGAATCTTCAAAATTGTTGCCATTTTCCAAGAATGATTGTTAAACACTTCAACTACGTCCCCAGGAACCCAATATTCAGAAACATCCAGTGAAGGAAGGCAAGGCCTGATGGCCTTCCTAGATACTCTCTCCAAGACCGTGTTGTCAGTAGAAGCTGCATCCCCATCGTACCTAACAGTGTAGTTGTGGCCATTAGCACAAATTATCTCCCCACAACGCCAGGAGCCCGAGGGCACCTTCTTTTGGTTTATAACTTCCACTTTATCTCCTTTCTTAAACCTCATTACTGCTGTTATAACACCCGATATCCCTATGTTTCCAAACCTGCTGCAAAACAAAGTGATTGAAATAAGAAACAAGATGGAATCAAGAAGATAGCATCAAAAATAATGAACAAGATTCAAACAACATGATTACATTGAAACAAAATGAATCATTTGAAAGAAATTGATATTAATCCTACGTGATTGAGATTTAGATGATAAAAAAAAAAAATTCAAATCAACCAAGCAATGAGGCAAGTGCATTTAGTAATGTGAAGGTCTTTAATTTCTCATTTTACAAAACAAACAGAAATTTTGAAAGATTTCAATGTAGAACTCAAGAATAGATAAATCAAAGAACAAAAACAATACTGAAGCGATCAGTCAAAGCAGATTCAATGATCAGAATATTGAAAATAAATTTAAAAAAAAAAAAAACCAAGCTTCAAATAAGTGTTTTACTAAGTTCAAAAATAAATAAATTCGTAACTTTCTTTACACTATTCTTCCGTAGTTTCTCAGCAACCAAACAGAAACACAAACTGAATTATTAAATAAATAAATAATCAACAAGGAGTAAACAAGCAAAATTTAAACTTGTGTGCAGTAAATATTAATCCAAAGAAAGATAATAAATTAAACGCAAAATCAAATCGTAAATGACGAAGAAAATAACTGAATTTTGAAACAAAAACAAAAAAAACAAAAACAAAAAAAAATACTGACCTTGTTTTGATTGAAGAGGAACGATCGGTGAGGGTATTGTTGTTTGTTGTTGTTGCTGCTTTGATTATATTTGTGATTAATTATTTTACGAGGGTTTTATGTTTATATTTAGTAGGCTTAATAAAATTATTATTATTATTATTATTAAACAAAAAAAAAAAGGGAATAATTGTGTTTTCCTTTCTAATATTGTTTCTGTTGTTTGGATTAATTACGTTATCCTTTCTTAAGATTGGATTAGGTATATATATATATATATATTTTTTTTTTAAGTTCTATACTTTTCAAGTATATTTTTATTCATCTAAAGTATAAAATCGGTAAAGAAAAATTGACATCTAGTTAATTAATGTCAATATTTGAGATTTTTTTTTTTTAAAAAAAAAAAAGAAGAAGAAGAAGAAGAAGAAATGGATTGTATTTAAAAAATTATTATTTTTCTTTGCAAAATAAAAAATAACATATTATTATTTTAAGTCAAGAATATAAGTTCATTGATGTCTTTTCCTTATAAATTGATTTTAATGTGAGTTATACTCATGGATTCTTAACTATTTCTATAATAGTAGGTATTGTATTGAGGATGAGATCAAAGACATTATATTAGGTATAAAATCAATATATATATATATACCTAGTTGGAAATGATGGATCGTTGTGAACGTAATTATAGAATATGGTGCAAATTTATAATCATAATTCTCAAATGCGTTGAAAAATATAATTTAAATGAAAAATATAAGCTCTTAAGAGTATTTTTTGAAAGTAACTACAAGCAATAGCGACAAGAAATCTCTATACCCAAGAGGAGGGTGAATTGGGTTATCGCTATAAATGCGGAATTATAAAATCTTTGCCGATTTTAAGCTCTTATTACCAAGTGGGAGTTTTAGGCAATTTTCTCTATTCCAATTAATAGCCTATATGCAAGTTTCTAATCAATATTATAAATGTAATCAAACTTGCAAATAAGTAAAAGTTAAGGGAAAGAGAAATACGACACCACGATTTATAGTGGTTCGGCCAAACGTGCCTACGTCCACTCCCCCAAGCCTCGCTTGAAGATTTCCACTAAAATCCGAGTTTTGTCGTGGCTCACTCGTAACCAAGAGTTTTCCGCAAAGGTGCACTCCAAACCTTTTACAACTTTGAGTTTTGTTCGTAGGCGTACTCACAACCTTTACAACTTTGAGTTTTGTTCGTAGGTGCACTCACAACCTTTACAACTTACCCAAACTATGGGATTTCACAAACCGCAAGTGTTTTTGATAAAGAAATTGTAAAACACACTTGGGCACTCACAAATATAATGAAGATTGTGTGAGATGCAAACCCAAGTGATCTAAGCTCACTAAATGATATGAAGATGTGTGTGAGCTTGTATGAGTGTTTAAGTGTATGAAGGTTTTCTAAGTCTCTAACTTGAGGCAAAGGAGTTGGGGTTCTATTTATAATAAAATGCAAAGCTTTTAGCCAACTCACAGCGAGACCGGCGAGGAAACCGGCGAGGAAACCGGCATGCCGGTCTAGGGCTCCAACGGTAACATAACGTTCAAAAAATTAGCCGTTGGACCGGCGAGCAAACCGGCGAGGATACCGGCGAGGAGACCGGCGAGGAGCTCCCTGGTTCTAGAGAGCATATTTTCTCAGCTAAAACCGGCATGGAGACCGGCGAGCAAACCGGCATGGGGACCGGCATGGAGCTCCCTGGTTTCAGTATGTGCATGACCAGTCAAGACTGACGACACTTGGTATTTTGGCCATAACTTCCTCTAGCAAAATTCCAAATCATGATTTGTAAATTTCTACATAAACTAGACACATAGATCTAGCTTCTGTAAAAAATTCAGCTCCAAAAACATTAAGATGAATTTTATGGAATTTTTCTAATGTGACGTGTACGCAGAAAACGCACATCTGAACATGTTGTACTAAAAAGGCTCTAGCAAAAGTTCTATGCATCGGAATTATGTTCCGTTTGAACCGTAGCAAACTAGAGACACATATATATCTAACGGTATATCATTTGAAGTTTAATTCAACCGTTTAATAGTTTTTGGAAGATCATTTACCGATGCACTTGTGCATAGAAATTCATTTTTGTGCAAATAAAGTGCAAATGATTCTTTAAGCATTCTAATCCATTTTAAATGCAAGTGATGCAAAATGTATGATTCCTAAGAGCTTTAGATCACTTGAGTAAACTCACTTACAATAAAATTTAGCTCTTAATCATTATCTTCGATTTGCCGCTAGTCTTCATATTCTCGCTCTTCACCCCATATGCTTCGACACTTTTTGTAATGCTTCGTGTTTGTACGTCGAAGTCTTCATTCACGTTGACGTCATCAAAATCCTTTTATGCGATCAAGTCGCCAACATTTTTAATATCAAACCATGATCAACTTAGAATGACTCTCACCTTAACCATTTAAATTGTAATTATATTCAAATATAACTTATCTAAAGATTCATTGAATGTCCAAAATGTGATTGCTTTGGAAAGCTATTTGTTTGTAAAGTCCCAAAGGACTCGTTGGTTGCTAATAATACAAAAACGAAATTTCAATAGCAGCCAACCAAGACCATCATGTTAATCAAATGAAAATTGGTCAAAATAGTCATGACCATATAACTAAAATTGTATGTCCATTTCCTAATTCTATTTTATTAAGAAGAATAGCACTTATTAAATCCTTCATGTTTTTAACTTTTACCACTTAAGCATTTTTTTTTAATTACCCATTATATAATTGGGAAAACATCATTTTTCCACTTGATAAATAGCGCAAGAACTGTTTACCATGAAAATTTTGAATTTATTCTCTTTTCCATCTGCAGTTTCAAAATTGTTCATTTTTCCACCTAATAAAATAAAAAATTATACAAATTATCCGTTTTCCACCTCATAAAAGTGGAAAAGTGAACACATTTTAAATTTTAGGTGGAAAATATAATAATTACAAAGTTTTTATAGTAAACGGTACTTAGACTATTTATCACGTAGACAAATGATGATTTCCCTATATAATTTAACATTAAAATGGTAATCAAATCAAACTAAATAAATTTTTTTTTTCCTTTAAATGTGATCACTTACAAAAAAAATTTAACACCATTATACTATCTAAAATCATTGTCTCATTAAGTTCAGTAAAATATAGCTCTATCTTTACATTTTTGTGTCCATGTCAAATCTCTTTAACACTAAAATAGTAACAAAAAAAAATTCGGGGTTCCTTTATTGCTACACATTTGCTAACTAGTCTAATATAATGTATTTGTCAAAAGTAGGAATTATTTTGTATGTTAAAAAATCGTATTTATCATAAGGATTATTGCCTTAAAGGTAATTAAAAAAAGGGCATTATATTAAAAAGTACATGGTTTTATTATTTTATGAATTTGTTATCATTTAATTCTCAAGTGTTTTAGAATCTCCGAGAGAGGGTGAGGAGAGTGGATTTTTAATTTTAATGAATAAAATATCAATTTATTTAATTGTGTATTTTCTTTTTCCTCTTTAATTAAAAAAAATATCTATTATATTGATCATAAAAATTACATATTGTTAATTTATAAATTATATTTTTTTTAATAATTATCATTATCGAATCGATCAACAAAATTAGTCACATTTTAATGAGTAGAGTCATATTTTAATGAGTACATTCATTTTTTAGTGAACATTGTCATATTTTTGTGAGGATGACACATTTAAATGGCTCACTTATAGTCACATTTTGAGCATGCTCAATAAAGCTGTATAGCATATGCAACACAATGAAATTGGGGCTAATTTCAATCTTATAGAAGTCTAAATTTAAGAGATGTTCTTTGATAATGTTATATATGTAAATATTATGTCCATGCATATTTTTACCGATTATAATTTAGAGTTTAGATAAATGAGATACAAGTGCTTGAATAAGATTGACATAAAATCGTCATCTCATAAGGGTCATTTTTTATATATTTTATTTGTTTGTCAAAACATATCGACAATAATACTTATTTGAAAGCTTATGATTTGTATATCAATAATATGTAATTTTTTCATGAAACACTTTGAAAGATATTTAACTTTTAAACAAAGATTTAGAAAAAGAAAATATTAAAGAAAGATTACACTTGCCTTTAATGTAAAATGATTCAAAACAGAAATTCGTCACTTCCAATGAGATTATTTGTCATTCACACGGGCATTTCCCTAAATTTACATTAAGTGAACTAAATGTTAGTATCACTTCACTGAAAGAATTAAATAATAATACTCCTTCAAAAAAAAAAAAAAAATAAAAAATAAGTGATAAAAGTGAGAAATATTAAGGACTCAAGGATCGTTGTTCCATGATATTAATTAACTTAAAACAATATCAGCACAAAATGTTCCCTGTCTAAGCTCATGCCTTGAAGGCATTCATTTTTGGATATACGTTTCCTATAAAGGGCATAGCACAAAATGATATTAGTTGCCACCTGCTTTATATAAAGGGCTACCTACTTGAAATGTCAAAATGTAAAATTTTCTCTCAATTTTTTTTTAAAAAAAAAACATCATGAGCGTTTTCTTTCATTTGCTTAAAAATATATCACTTTAGAACTTGTGATAATGGCTTAATATGTTCCCGAGGGTTTGACTTAATGACAAATGATTTATGATTTAATTGTTAAGTCCTGAGTTCGAGTTCAGATTATGTATTTTTTGTAAGACTCTGAGGATACTCGGATATTTTACATACTCCGTTTAAACTCGGATCGGGTTATTTGGTGACGGAATTTCTAACGTTTCAAAAAAATAATAATAATAATGACTTAATACTAAGGCTCCATTCGCTATTGTTGTGTTATGACTGTGAAATAAAGTTGTAGTTGCAAGATAAAAGTTGATAATACTTGATAAAAGTTGAAATATGTTTTTAATTAAAAAACGCATGATTACAGAAGCTTAATCATGAATATTTTTCTAACCATTATGGTAGGGTTAACAGGGTTAGGAATGAGCTGGAAGAGGTTCAATGTGCTTTGCAGGAGTGTCCTACTGATCCTTTATTATTGAGCGAGGAGGTGGGGTTGTCTTTATTGTACTGCAATTTGAGTAGAGTTGAAGAGAGTTTGTTTAGGCAGAAATCTCAAGTTCAGTGACTTAATTTCGGTGATCAAAATACGAAATTTTTCTTTCAAACTATGAAGCATCATTACCGGCATAGTAAGATTATGTCTATCTGCAAGGAGGATGGGACTCACATAGAGGATCATGTTTTGGTGTGTGCAGAGATAGTATCTTTTTACAAGGCTCTCTTAGGGCCTCAACTGAGTTTGCAGGGAATTGATAGGAATCTCATTCAATCGTTTATTGCTCAGTTTGTTTCAGAAAAGCATAGGGAGGTTCTTGATCGAGATATTTAAGATGAGGAGATAAAGGTTGTGATGTTTTCCTTGAAGGATAATAAGGCCCCGGGACCTGATGGTTTTAATTCAGGTTTCTTTAAAAAGGCTTCGAGTGTCGTGGGTGATGATGTCCTTCTTGTCATTCGGTCTTTCTTAGTTCGGGGAAGCTTTTAAAGCAAGTTAATGCCATTACTATTGCTCTAGTTCCGAAAGTTCCTAATCCTGATCAGGTCAAGGATTTTCGGCCCATTTCTTGTTGCAACACAATTTATAAGTGTGTTGCCAAAATTATCGCTGATCGGATTAAGGTGGTTCTTCCTTCTGTAGTTAGCCTTAGCCAATCCGCTTTTGTTGCGGGACGACGTGTTAGTGATAATATTTTATTTTGCCAGGAGTTGATGAGGAATTATCATAGGAGTGGTTGTTGGTCTCTAAGATCATCCCAAGAACATTTAAGCATGAAATAATGTGAATACAAAAGAAAAAGTATAGCGGAAATATACTTACAATGATCGGAAGAGAGGATGTGTTGATAACAAAAATTTTCCTTCCTTGAAAGTCTCCAAGCTTTCTTTGAACAAGGTTGAGCTCCAAGCTTAAGTGATATGAGATTCCAAGCTCAATGGGAAATGTTTCCCTATCACCTATGTATGATTCTTCAAATGCTAGCTATGGAAGAAATTTGCAACAATTTTCTTCATATTTCTTCTTGAAAATTTCGGAAAAGTGAGAAGCTAGAGAGGGAAGAGGCTCACGGTTTTTTTTAGTGAAAAATTAGAGAGTGAGATGAGTTTGTGTGTTGTGTAATTGATTTCAAAAACCAAAAATCCATATACCAAATCCTAGTTGGTATTAGTCATTCACACATCAAACTTGTGTGTCTTACAAGCAACCATCAAATTCTTCACTAACTTCCATCACCAAAAAGGCTAAGGACTGACTAGTGATGTGACTTGATGTGACTTGTGGGCCCCACTCGAATTCAAAATCGAGTGGGCCCGCAAACATTTCCGGACTCGGGTTCGTTAATTCCGAATTAACAAATTTTCCGTTGCGACTTAATTAAATCAAATTTAATTAAATAATTATGTCTAGCAAAATTACTATTAAAGTCGCTCGAGAATTAATTCTAAATTAATTGTTCCCCCGAATTAAAATACAATTTTAATTCCGTTATGAAATCTAATTTCATTTAATATATCGAATATATTATTTTATTGATTAATTCCGAATTAATCGTTCCCTCTCTTCTAGTTGAATTTTATCCCAGATAAATTCTTGCCGTAATTAATCCTAGATTAATTTTCTCTCTCTTATAATTAATCCCAGATTAATTCTGTGCGAGTCATACATCATCGGTGAATCTTCGGGAATCGACCCATGAGATCCCTGGATATGTTGGCAGTAAATCCGGTCGTCGGACTATTCGATCATGTGCGTACCTCGTACCATGTTTTTACCGATTTACGAGACATGGTTGGCTTCTAGCAAAGCACCCTGCCTACCCAATTCTCCAGAAATATTATTAAAGGAATATATAATCTATATTAGGCGTAGTATACATAGTATTGTGTATTACGATCCAGTATCTGATGTCTAATGCAAGGCCTGTGGCTGGAATAGTGTCTGCCCCGTACGAAGCATATATCGGATCACAAGCAACTAGTCTCTATAATCGGATAATCATGACCTTGTCATATTATCCCGATAGTTGCAACATAATAGAGAACCAGTTTTGTATCCCCGTGTGATCATCATCTCCATATGACTGAAGTGATACTTTTGTCTTGACATCACACCCAATACACTACGATTCTCAATAAACCCAGAAGAGGCGTACACAGAACCTGTTAAAGTCCCAGACGACCAAAACCAAAGCGTATTGATTGTCGCAAGTACTAGCGATGCAAGTCTCAGGTTAAGACCAAATACACCTACCCTGAAGCAGATTCCCATAGACACAAAGTCATACTACCAATGGGACTCCGCGGGGTCTATCCAAAGTGAAACTGTTTCCGTACCATCGGTAAACACAACCTCCTATCACACTTGCATAAGTATCCAATACTTAAATATATGAGAACTATGTTGTTACGCTTCCATAACACGCACAAGTGCAATACTAGTCTATTCTGCATTATCGATGTACAGTCTCGATAATACTACGACTATAGATATTTAATGATTAAACATTTGTGGATTGATATTGTCTCATATCTTATAATTCGGAACTAATCATAAGGACTTTTATCATTTATATATAAATAATCTAATTACAAAAAATGATACAATGCATTTCCATTGCCACATAGTTAATTTGTACAAAAAACACAATGTCTTTTACAAATAGTGACGCTATGGGTCATAATTGTCCAACAATCTCCCACTTGGCCTATAGCCAGTCACTCAAGCATCTAACACTTGAACTGTGTACATGTCGCTCAAACTTTTGCTGAGGAATAGCTTTCGTCAGCGGATCTGCAATGTTATCCTCTGATGCGACCTTCTCGATCTTCACATCGCCACGATGTATGATCTCACGAATCAGATGGAAACATCGAAGAACATGCTTGGATCATTGATGAGACCGCGGTTCCTTACCCTGCGCTATAGCCTCGTTATTGTCACAATACAATAGAACGAGCTCAGCTACTAACAGAACTACTCCTAATCCAATTAGGAATTTACGGATCCAAACTGCCTCTTTTGCTGCTTCAGCTGCAGCAATGTATTCCGCTTCTGTTGTTGAATCGGCAACAGTCTCTTGCTTGGAAGATTTCCAGCTTACTGCTCCGTTGTTCAAACTAAATATGTACCCAGATTGTGACTTACAGTCGTCTTTATCGGTTTGGAAACTTGCATCGGTAAACCCAGTTACCTCAAGTTCTCCATCTCCATAGATTAAGAAAGCATCATTAGTTCGTCTAAGATACTTAAGGATATTCTTAACCGTCATCCAGTGACCATCACCTGGATCGGCCTGATAGCGACTACACATGCTCAAAGTATAGGAGACATCAGGTCGACTACATATCATGGCATACATGATCGATCCGAATGCCGATGAGAACGGGATCCGACTCATGTTGTCTCTCTCATCTTGAATTTTAGGACACATGTCCTTAGATAGAGTGACGCCATGTGACACTGGCAACAGTCCCCTCTTAGACTGTTCCATGTTGAATCTCTTCAAGCGGCTTTCTAGATCTATCCCGGTAGATCTTTATTCCCAGAATAAATGTTGCTTCTCCTAGATCTTTCATGGAGAATTTTAATGAAAGCCAAGCTTTCACCAATTGTAGCATGGGAATGTCATTGCCAATAAGCAATACATCATCGACATAAAGGACAATGAATGTCAGTGCGCTCCCACTAACCTTCTTATAAACACAAGGATCATCCTCGTTTTGAACGAAATCATATTCTTTTATTATCTCATCAAAACGTTGGTTCCAAGAACGCGATGCTTGCTTCAATCCATAAATGGATCGATTTAACTTGCAAACCTTGTCTGCATGTTTAGGTATGACAAAACCGTCAGGCTGTTGCATATAAACATCTTACAAAAGGTTTTCGTTAAGGAAAGCGGTTTTGACGTCCATCTGCCATATCTCGTAATCGAAATATGTAGCAATAGCAAGCACAATCTGAATGGATTTAATCATGGCAACATGTGAAAAAGTTTCGTCTTAATCGAAACCATGTCGTTGACGATACCCTTTTGCTACAAGCCTAGCTTTGTACGTTTGTATGTTGCCATCCATGTCGGTCTTCCTCTTGAAGACCCATTTGCAACCAATAGGCTTTACGCCTTCTAGTGCATCAACCAGTGTCCAAACTTGGTTGATGTTCATGGAATCCATTTCGGAATTCATGGCATCTTGCCATAAACCGGAGTCGATACCTTGTATCGTTTCCTCATACGTAGCTGGTTCGTCTTCCTCAATAAGATTAATATCTACATGAGGTGAGATCAGAAACCCATACCTCTCAGGTTATTTTCTGACTCTCTCTGACCTACGCGGTTCTAATTTATTTGAAGATTGTGGTACAGTCTCATCCCTGATGAACTGTTCATGTTCCGTTAAGGATTCTGTGCCAGGAATAGTATCACTGCGATTTTCATCGAGTTCTACTTTCCTCCCACTTACCACTGCATTTAGGGATTCCTTCTCAAGGAAAACCGCATGTAGAGCAACAACTACTTTGTTCTCTTGTGGGTGATAGAAGTAATATCCTTTGGTTTCCCTAGGATATCCTATAAATAGGCATTTATCCGATTTGGGTTCTAGTTTGGTACCTTCCAAACGTTTGACGTATGCCCAACAACCCTAAATCTTCAGGAATGAGAAACCCGGTTTCTTTCCTGTCCATATTTCATACGGAGTCTGTTGAACAGACTTTGACAGAACCTTATTCAAAATAAGTATTGCACTGTTCAATGCATATCCCCAGAAGTAAATAGGTAGCTCTGTGTGACTCATCATCGACCTTACCATGTCTAACAAAGTTTGGTTTCTCCGTTCGGACACACCTTTTAATTGCGGTGTTCCGGGAGGAGTCAACTGTGAAAGAATACCATATTCTTTCAAGTAATCAAGAAACTTATTGCTTAAATATTCGCCACCACGGTCCGACCGTAATGTCTTAATACTTTTGCCGGTCTGTTTTTCTACTTCGTGTTGAAACTCTTTGAATTTCTCAAAGGTTTCCGACTTGTGTCTCATAAGATACACATAACCATAACGCGATACATCATCTGTAAAGGTTACGAAGTATTCATATCCACCTCTAGCCTGGCTAGACATGGGCCCACATATGTCACTATGAACGAGGGCTAACAGTTTGGTAGCCGTACACCTTTACCGCTAAAAGGTGTTTTAGGAATTTTGCCTAATAAACAAGATTCGCAGACGTCATATGAATTTGGATCAAATCCGTCCAAGTACCCACTCTTCGAAAGTGTGGATATGCAAGTCTTGTTAATGTGTCACAGACGACAATGCCACATATAGGTTTCATCTTTGTTACTTAGTTTAAGCCTTTTGTTTGTTACATTATATGTTTGAGATAAATTTATATTCAAAATATAAAGACCATTATCTACATCAGCAATGTATATCTCCATATCATTTTTATACATAAAATACCCAGTGTTTCTAAAATAAAATTATAGCCACATTGGGCCAATAAAGATACAGATAAAATATTCCTAGTCAAACTAGGTACATAATAACAGTCTGAAAGATTAAGTACATGCCCCGAGGGCAGTTCCAAAATATAAGTCCCAACGGCCAAAACGGCGACTCGAGTCCTATTTCCAACGCGGAGGTCAATCTCTCCTGAGGCCAGTCTCCTGCTAATCTGCAGATCCTGCACATCAATACATATATGAGTACCACCCCAGAATCAAAAATCCAATTTTTAAAACTAGAAGTAGACATGTTTATTTCTATAACAAACATATCTAAAGCCGGTGCCTTGCCCGCTTTGATTTCCTTCATGTGTGCCTTGTACTCGCGGCAGTCACGCTTCCAGTGACCCCGCTTGCCGCACTGTAGACATACATCTTGGGATTTGTCATTACACTTCCTAGAAGGTTTTGACGATTTGGCCTTGCCCTTCTTTTTCTTATTCTTCTTTACACCTTCAGTTGCCTTTGGCCAAGCCTTGGGAGACTGAGATGTTGAAGCGAAGTGCGCCTCGCGCTTTTTGCCCTTCATCAGCTCTTTTTCTGCTTCACGCAGCATTGCCATCAGCTCTCCAAGAGTATGGTCTTGGTTCATCATATTGTAGTTCATGATGAACCCGCTCCAGCTATCAGGAAGAGACTGTAAGATCAAATCTACAGAAGTCTCAGCCTCAAAGGTAATGCCTAGCTGACCTAGCTGTTCAATGTCGGCAATCATCTGTGACACATGGTGATCAATAGATCTACCCTCCGACATTCGAGAGCGAAAGAGCTTTTTTGCAATTCATACCTTTGCGATCTAAGGTTTGATCGGTGAAGGTCCTTCAATTTTTCCATCATAGTATAAGGATCCAATCCCTTGTTTTGGTGATGAAATTGAGGGGTCATCGCAGCGAGTATGACAGACAGAGCAGTTGAGTTGTCATCGCTATGAGTCTTCCAAAGCTCAAGCTCAAGCGGTTACTCATTTCCGGGCTTAGGCCCGAGGGGTCTCTTTACCATATATAGCATCCTCTCAGCCCCCAGGACAATCCTGAGGTTCATATCCCAATCAGGAAAGTTCGCGCCATTAAAGACATTTTCGCCCATGATAATGTCTCTAACTCTGATCTTTCCAGTCATCTTAATTGCAATAGTCAAACTATTCAATTAACGATATTTGGGTACAGTCCAACTGTTACAAGAAAACAATAGAATATTAGTCCAACTAATAATATATAATTGACGAAATAATTTGAAAGCGCGTAATGCCAAGTATTTGAACGAAATTGCAAATTCAATACTGGCCTCCCACTATTTTTTGGTGAGCCTCTAACCCTCTGTTGAGTACTCGGGAAACCTAGTTTCCTAGTGGGCTAGGATCTCGTTAAATAACACACAACCTTGACTTTGGCCAACAAGTTGTATGATATTTAACTAGGTAGATCTCTAAGATCAATTGGATCTCATCCAATTCATAGATCCGGTAGGTGGACATCCAAGTCTGAAACATATATACAATATATATGCCAATATATCCAATATATTTTCCTAAACTTTTTCCTCTGAATAAACTAAGCCTTGGCTTTGGCTCAACAAGCTTAATGATTTCAGTTAAGCGGGACCTATTGACCTTGGAAAGCTTCGTAATCGATGTCGATGAACAAGAAGTGATCTTGACTTTGGCCAACAAATCACAACTTGGGCAAGACATACGATATGGAACAAAGCCTTCATGATTCAAACACATCCGCGATGGACAAAGGTCTTGACTTTGGCCAACAAACTAGTGTCAATCTTGGATCTTGAGAATGAATCATTCAATGGACGAAAAACGCTTAATATTTATTGAGGGTTTTTCGCGTAATTGGAAACCAATTAATTATCTTTGATTAGGTCTCATCATACACCCTTAAGCATGCATTCTAAAAGCATAATAAGGCGCAGTAAATAAATTAATAATGATATGCGGATGGATATCTCACAAATTGTTCCTAGAACAAATCACTCCATTTCCTTCCCCAGCTAGCACTATTCTAACTTCTACCCAATTACATAATACATTAAAGAAACCTCATTACATTGAGGGGAATTGGTGAGAAGAGAATTACAAAGAATCGAGAGATAAAGGATGGACACGCAGGTGTAGGCACTGTATTTTTGCATGTAAGTCCCTATGATGAGTCTCATTTAGAGACACTACCTTTTAAGTCACGGAAGTCACGGGAAACAGACGTCGGAAGGGGAAATTCAGAATAAGTATGTCAAAAGATTCAATTCACATGTTCACTGCTTTCGTTCGTGTTGCGTTCGTTAACAAGTTCGAACGACAAGCAGATTACGGGCGTTCGTGTAGCGTACAGAATAAGTATGTAAAATTAATCAAGTATATTATATTCCTAACTAAACAAATTTCATGCCTAAACAAAACAAATTAATATATAACCTTCCTAAACAAACCAAATTTTGTCTCCAATCAATCTTGTGTTTTCCTTACATAACACTAAATCATATCCTCTTTTAATGCACAAATCTCTTCATTGTCAAGCAAGGATTCACCCATCCCATTTGTCTATAAAAGAAACACATTGCCAAGACACCTCCTCCTCGGATTCACGCACATACAAGAAAAAAAGCTCTCTTATTCATGCCTAACACACTCAAGAAGCAACAAAGAAATCTCCTTTCTCCTCCTCACTCACATTGCCGAGAACCAACAGCCCCAAATCTGTCCCTATACCACCCAAAAACTGCATTATTTCACAGCCCAAGACAGTCACATTATTACCGAAAATCACACTAAAAAAAACAGCAGCCCAAACTCCTTAAAACAGCCCCTAAATCACCTAAAACAGTACCTTAAAATAGCCCATTAATCCCTAAAACAGTAACCAAAAAACTGCACTTTAAACCTTCAAAAACATCCAAAACAATAGCCTAAATAGATCAAACACATTGACCAAAAATCAGCAGTGAAACGAAGCGAAAACGGTAGCTTGAGCAGAGAAACAGCGAGGAAAACTGAAAATCAGTAAGCCGGAAGAGTTGCGGAGTTTTAGCCCTTCCGATCATCGTGTAACGTGCTTCCAAAAGTTGACGCAAAAGGTTAGAGCTGAGGGCACTTTTCACATCTATTTTCATTCGTATTTTATTGTTTATTAAATTTTATTTGCATGATTATTGTGGAATGATGCATGTTGTGGCCCTTGAATAAAATGGAAAATGTGTCGCCTATTGTGGTATATAGGATGGAAACCCAGACATAAATTCCATAGCCGAATCCGAATGGACGGTAGTGCGGTCTGTACTTGGGATACAACTCCACGTACCATTTGAGCAAACGACACATATTTCGATTTATTTTATCTTTGCTGTATTTATTATCCGTTATTTAATTTCTGCATGTTATTTGTTTGTGTAACGATGAGATAAAGCGCATGGGCTTAGTAAGTTGGATTAAAGGTCTTCCATTTTAAGGGGTTAAAATCCTTTACCACGATGCTTCGCCGCGCCGGATGACATATATTCGGTTGAATGTAAGATGTGTTCAATCGGGTATACAAAGTCCGATATTGTTGTCTTTATTTTTATATGCATTATGTTATTAGCGCATGGGCTTAGTAAGTTGGATTAAAGGTCCTTCATTTCGAGGGGTTAAAATCCTTTACCACGATGCTTTTCCGCGCCGGATGATGTATATTCAGTTGAATGTAAGATGTGTTCAATCGGGTATACGAAGTCCGATATTGTTGTCTTTATTTTTATATGCATTATGTTATTAGCGCATGGGCTTAGTAAGTTGGATTAAAGGTCCTCCATTTCGAGGGGTTAAAATCCTTTACCACGATGCTTTGTCGCGCCGAATGATGTATATTCGGTTGAATGTAAGATGTGTTCAATCGGTTATACGAAGTCCGATATTGTTGTCTTTATTTTTATATGCATTATGTTATTAGCGCATGGGCTTAGTAAGTTGGATTAAATTTCCTCCATTTCAAGGGGTTAAAATCCTTTACCACGATGCTTCGCCACGCCGAATGACGTATATTCGGTTGAATGTAAGATGTGTTCAATCGGGTATACAAAGTCTGATATTGTTGTCTTTATTTTTTATATGCATCATGTTATTAGCGCATAGGCTTAGTAAGTTGGATTAAAGGTCCTCTATGTCGAGGGGTTAAAATCCTTTACCACGATGCTTTGTCGCGCCTTTTAGCCCGTTATTATTTATTAGGTGTCATCTATTCATCCATTCACGTATGTGTCATGTTGTTTACTACATTTTGGAGGTCACTGCTGTAACCCCGTTTGAACGCGTTTCAGAACGCCGCACGAACGTATGTTTTCTGTCTCAGTTCGTTCGAATGCGTTTACGAACGCAACTCGAACGCGCATGCATTTTGCCTTATCATCCATTAGGTCTCATTCCGTTCGAACGCATTTCCGAACGCCATACAAACTTGAGCATTCTGTTTCATTTCCGTTCGAACGTGTTTACGAACGCTACTCGAACGCGAACCTTCTGTTTACCGTTCGAACGCGAATACGAATGCCGAACGAACGCCCATGGTAAACAGGCCCTCTTTCATCACATCTCATGCATAGTTACTCATCTTGTCATTTACCTTTTTGATTGTTCATGTTCTCGCAGTTAGTCATTTATTGTGTCCACAAGATCACATGTTCGTTTCCATGATGCATGTTTACATGATAGTTATCTACTTATGCTTCCGCATTCATCCATTCAACATGTTCATGAAGTTATATGCTTGCCGTTATTCCGATTTGCTTTCATGCGTGATTGTACAATTATTATCTACTGGCATGCCTATGATCAAATGTAATGTGCTTATGACATTGTATGCTTGTCGTAGTTCAATTCATCTTTATGCATGCAAATTGGGACATAGATTATATGCAAATAGGTTGTATGCAAATTCGGACATAGGTTATATGCAAACTTAGATATGAGCCTTGTACTTATACATGCGAACTTAGGAGTAAATTATCCTTGGAAATAAATGTTCCTTAGGCTTGGTTAAATTATTGCACAAATCATTTCATTATAAGTGGCATAAGTAAGGGACCATTCCGAACCCAACGGTTTGAGGTCTTCCCTTGCGAGGGGTGAGTGCGGCCTTAAATCTTTGTCCCGGTTCACACCGGGTTGGAGACTCCATTATTCTCCGGTTTAGTCCCCCGCGGGCTACTTCGTACTCCCAACTAGGCCGCGAGCCTAGAACTGAAGGGGTTATTTAGGGGGTGAGTCCGGTAACGCAGCGGAAGCGGTGAAAATCCGATTTTCAGATTTCAAAACTTTTTCTTGGATTAATTAAATAAACATATTTATTTAATATTCCAATAATCAAATTATGAAAATAAATTCAATAAAACAATTTTAAGTTAATTTACCGAAATACCCTTGCTTTGTGTTTTTGTCCGTTTTAGTCCGAAATTGATCCAATCAATTTTGAATGATTCAAAATCATTTCTAAGATGAACTTATGATGTTCAAAACATCAAAACACCAAAGCAACCAAAATCCCCAATTTCTCTCTCAAAGCCGAGAGCACTCATTAGTGCCCAAATTGACCATTTGGTCATTTCATGCTTCTAAACTCATCCAAATGAAATCCAATCAACATGAAACTTTGCATGTATCATATACACACCCAAATGCTCAACATATATGAAAACCCCCAAATTTGGAATAGGTTATAAACCCTAATATTTCAATTTCCACAAATTGGGCAAATTATGCCATTTACATTAAATCAAATGTTTTCATCATCTTTCAATCAATCTTTCATCCAATCAAGTCTCAACCCAATGAAACAACTCAAGATCAAATCTAGGTCATTTAAGAGTGGGTCAACAACTCTAGATTAGCAACATGGTTTCATAAACCTTAAAGAATACATATAACTACACTAGTTACATTCTTTGTTCACATCATACATGCTCAACACTTTCAAACAAATTCCCATCATCAAAAAAACAAGAAATAAAGAAAAGAATAACTCAAGAAACTCACAAGATGTACCTAGATCCTAAGGAACAATTCCTTTCTAATAGTAAGTTTAAGAAACTTACAAAATCCAAGCTTTTTCTTTAAGTTTATCTTTTCTCCTTCACTTTCTTTCTTTGTCTTTCTTCAATGGAGTTTTGTTTTTGGTAAAGTGTATATTAGGTTAACAATTAAATGAAATGAAAAACAATTTATACTTGCAACATTTACACCTTGGCCGAAAATCAAAGCCAAATTCAAAAAATTGTAATTTCATTTTCATTTCAATTATCATAATGTCAACTTGCACAAATATCTTATAAACTACTTTATTAGATATTTATTTTGGTCAACAATGCAACTAATGTCATTTACTTTAATTATCCTAATGTAAGATATTTATATTTTAATAATTTAATCATTTAACAATTAAATAATTAATTAATCAATCAATACAATATATTAAATATATGTATAATATTTACATTAAATATTAAAACATATATTCATTTAGGAAATAAGTCAAATAACTCATTTTGACTATTAATTAATGTGTATTTAAATTAATCAAGTATTAAATGTAAATACACAATAATTAAGCAAATGACTTTCTAGTCTCTTAGCATGTATCTTGCGTTTAACCATTAAACGACTTTATAAATAATCAATATTATTTATTTATGTTGCTCTAGTGCTCAACGAGTATGTTTCATTATTGAGACTCTCTAGGTTCAGGTATATCCGTCACAAAATCTAATTTCGTGTCCATAATCTATCCACCCGTAGATTATGACGATCACGGATAATCTTGCTAACCATACAGGTCGAGGTCATCGCAAATGTATAATTCCTCCGTCACAGGTATCCGGATAAATCCCAGAGATATAGATGTAAACGTCAAATCTCTATCGGGACTATCCAGTCGACTATTCTATTAGCAATCTCAAAAAAGAATGTTTAGAACTAACTTCTAAACTTACCACGGGCCCATGGTTTATCTGATTGCTAATCATATGGACTACCTATGCTCTGGTACACAGAACTAACGGATCCTATCTTGATACACATAGGACACCCTGAGGATCTATCTACACCCAACGAACAGGCGGAGGTCTGATCTAAATAGATCGGTGACGTGACTGCCGTCTAAGTGTAGAAGATGTCTCATGTGCCCACAATGGCATCTCAAGTCTAAGAATCACAAGTGCTACTCAACCCAAGAAGATTCTTATTGACGCTGGTGTACCATCCATTAAGAATCTTCGGTGAGTCGTTCAGTGTTTATCCGCTATAAACACCTACACGTCTATACTAGTCTCCAAGACTAATGGTTCATTGAGAAACCATTGGAATCATATATTCCAGTATACGACATGTACCGGTCTCAACGGGTTTACTATACTGACCAAGTAGTGTAAACCTTGACCAGGAACTGTCTGAGAATGACAACGTCATGATACATCTCAATGTCCGTTGCGACGCTTTTGCAACTGTATCATGACTAATCATTCTAGGGTCATTACGTCTTTACCATATAAAAGAATAGATTATAATATAGAAACTGCATATATTATTACTGATAATAACGTTTTACAGAACTATTAACAAAATAACAACCGGGAATTGGCGCTCTGAGCACAACCCCTACAAGAACAACATGCGTTGCCCAGTTTCTGTGTCCTACAGCAGGTCCAATTTAATAAATTCTAATTTATTACAATAATTTCCAAAATTACCCTCACCCATCTAATCCATTCGATATACAT
>SKCR01006289.1:0-25089 GCA_019454045.1 Zanthoxylum bungeanum
ATCGTGCCACGTGTAATCTTGTGATTGGGTGTAAATTCGGTCTAATAGAATGGTGACACGTGGCATGCTCTGATTCGTTGATTATTCGGTCCAAGAGAGAGGCGACACGTGGCACGCGGTTTGGGTGGTCCAATGAGGTGATGACACATGGCATGAGGCGCATGTTAGCAAGGGCGGCGCACGTTAGCAAGATCCGGCGCACGTTAGCACATTCGGCGCATCCTAGGCGTCGCGCCGCGCAAGGCTTCAGCGTCGCGACGCGGAAAAGACGAAAATATCCATGTTGACGTTTTTTTGTCCGTTTTTGCCCCAAATTGCCTCAAGTGCTTTCCAAACTTTATTTATCTGTAAAATAACAACAAAACACATCAAAACGTTCATAAAACTCGAGAAACAATACAAAACATTAGGCTAAATGAGTGGGAAATAGTGATATAAATATCACTCATCAAGGCTCCTCATGCCTCACATTCTCAGAATCCCCCCCAGCACGGGATACAAGCCATATTTTCCATGGCGGTAGTCAAGGCTTGCAACTGTTCGGTAATCTTGGCGAAACCATTTTCCAACTGATCTATCCGGGAGACTTCATTATCGGATGTACTCATATCTGTTACCGGTCTTTTGGTGAGTCTTCCATCTTCCCTAACCCAACGAGAATCTTTGATGGCTTTCAGAACACAAGGGTTAGCCTGATGTATGTATGCATGGGGTGCATGAGATGCATGTAACTAAATCAACTAAAATTTTCAAACAAATCGGCCCGTTATCATTTTAGAAGCTTTTGGGCTAACTGTCATAGGAGTGAACTCGTCCCAGTTTAAATGGCCCAATGAGTTCACATCTCATGGCAATGAGCCCAACTAAATCTAAATGGTAATGTTCCGAACACAAGCAAAAAGTGGCCCATCAACACTTAGAAGCATTTGGCCCAATCGCCATAAAATACGTTCTTGTCCCAGTTTAAATGGCCCAACAAGCCCATATCTCATGACAAATGGTCCAAATGGATCCAAACGATGATGTTCCCAAACACAAGCATAAAAGAAAGATAGTGCAAACATAAAACAATAATTTCTACGGAATGGCCCATCAACATTTCAGAAGCTTTGGGCCCAATGGTCATAAGGTACGAACTCGCCCCAGTTTAAATGGCCCAGCAAGTCCGCATTTCTGACAATGGTCCAACTGCATCCAAATGAGGATGGTCCACAAGCTCATACTCAAGGAAATAATTGTTACTTTAACCATACAATCCCGGTCTATGGGTGGGTTCTCAGGAGTGTAGACAAAGGCTCTCATCGGCGAAGGATGGCCCACAACTAGGTCTCCCAAATCAAGGGTTCGAGCAACCAAGTGAGCGCACCTTTTTTTATACACTAAGGTACGTGCCAATGAGCTATGGTGTGTGACTGACTTAAATGGATTTCCCATTGTAGATTCCCCAGAGGGAAGGTGGAGCGAGGCTCACTTAAATACCCAAGCCTCTTAGGCTCTTATCGCTTGGTGTCAGGAATAAACAACGAGTCCTCCAAATTAGTCCATCACAATAGGCTACGAGTAGATTGCTATCTAGGTGCCTTCACAGCTTTTCCTTCTAGAAAGGTAGTGAGTGAAGGAAGACACCAAACCATTGCCTAGCCTCAAAATGCCTTTGATTAAACCCCCATTTTATCCACTATAGACACGGTCAATTAGAACATAAATCCAAACATTACAAGACAATATTCCGGGGCCGATTCGCTGTCCCCAGTGGAGTCGCCAGACTGTGGGACACAGGAACTGGGTAACGCATGATGTCATAGGTTCGCGGCCTAGTCGGGAGTACGGAGTAGCCACAGGGGACTAAACCGGAGAATAATGAGTCGCCACCCCCGGTGTGAATCGGGAAAATGAGATTCAAGGCCGCACTCACCCCTCGCAAGGGAAGACCTCAAACCGTTGGGTTCGGAACGGCCCCTTACTTATGTCACTTGTAATGAAAGGATTTGTATAATAATTTAATCAAGCTTAAGTAACACTTATTTCCAATGACAATTATATTTCTAAGTTCACATGCATGAAATTAATCATCACAACATACAACATCACATGGCAATCTCATGCACACATTCCAATCATATGATATGGAAAACTAAGAACAACCTAATCATGCTTGAGTACTATCTCATGAATACATCGAATGGATAAATGCAGGAATACAAATAATATGATTGACTACATAATGCAAGAGAGATCACCCAAGAGGCAATTATGCATGAAATATGATGAGACAGACTCAGTTCAGTGTGTGTGCGTTCGTGTCGCGTTCGGAAACGCGTTCGAACGGTAAACAGAAGGTTCGCGTTCGTGTAGCGTTTGATAACGAGTTCGAACGGGACCAGACCTGATGATAAAAAATACATGCGCGTTCGAGTAGCGTTTGATAACGCGTTCGAACGGTAAACAGAAGGTTCGCGTTCGAATTGCGTTCGATGACGCGTTCGAACAGGAACTGGCAGATTGCATACATTCATATGGTTTTAGATATCGCATTCAAACAGGATCACAACAACGACATATCTAATCACATGGACACCAAAATCATGCATAAAGATTAACATACTAAGGGCTAAATCATGCTAAATAAATAAATATCGTGCTAACTACATCATGTTCAAATACAAGTTTGGACGAAACGAAGTACATGTATCCCTCAAGTGGTACGTGGAGTTGTATCCCGAGTACAGACCGCACTACCGTCCATTCGGATTCGGCTATGGAATTTACGTCCGGGTTTCCATCCGATATACCACAAAAGAGAACACGCATTCCGTTCATCCGGAGTTCACATCATGCCTCAACAAACGACTCTCATGCGATAATAAATAAAAGACAAATGAAAGATAATAAATATAGGGTGCCCTTAGGTCTAACCTTTTTCGTCGTCTCTCGGTAGTACGGTGTACGGTCGTCGAAAGGGGGGAATGCTTCGCAACTCCTCCGGTTCACAGGTTCACACCTTTCCTCGCTGTTCCACTGCTCAAGCTACTGTTTTGACTCCGATTTGCTGCTGTTTTTCTACTGTTTTGCTGCTGTATTTTAGTTGCTATTTTTGGGATGTTTTGGCTACTGTTTTGGGTGTGATTTTCGTGTGAGTTATGGTGTGGTTCGGGGGCTGTTTTGATGAGGTAAATGGGCTGTTGAATGGTGTGTTGAAGGCAAGAGCGTGGAGTTTTGATTGAAGGGCAGTGAGTGGCGTGAAGAGCTATGGGGCAGTGAGTGGGACGTGATAGGGTTTTTGGCAGTTTGCTGACAGGGTCACTAGGGTTGTGGCTGTGTTGTGCTTAAAGGGGCTGTGTGAGAGAAAGGCTTGCTGTGTAAATGGGCAGTAGGTAGGTGGCTTTTGTGTGGCGTTGATGTGTTTGGTGAGGAGGGCTTATTTGTGGTTTGTGCGAGAGAGAGAGAGTTCGTGAGCATGGTTTATTTTCTGTGTGTTTGTGCCGTGAGGGTGAAATAGTTGGGGGAGGATGGCTTTTGTGATTTTCAGTTATGGAGAGTGTTTAGGGGGAGTGTTGTTTTCGGTGGAAATGGAGGAGGAGTAGAGGAAAATTCTATGTTGTTTCTTGAGTATATTAGGTGTGAATGGATAGGCTTTTTTTTTTCTTTATGTGAATATGTGTGAATGAGCTAGCCTAGAGGAGGGTGGTGAATGGTTCTTTTTATAGGCAAAGGCTAGGGTTTCTAGGTAAGGAAGGGAATCAAGTAAATAAGAGAGATATTTTGATTGGTTTATGAAAGGAAGGAATCTTGTGCAATTGGTGGGTGAATATCTTAATTAAGGAATTAAAATATTTGATTGATTTTAATGTTTATTTTAATTTGGTATGTGATTTTTAGATTTGTTTTGATTTCACCATGTGTTAAATATGTGTTTTAAGTGGGCTTGGGCGTGTGGGCCAATGCTTGGGCGAATTGGGCTTAATGTGAGGCTAGCAGCAAAACCAGAATTACCGACACCGTTCGAACGTCTCCTCGAACGCGGCACGAACGCCCGCAATCTGTTTGCCTTTCGAACGCATACACGAACGCAGCACGAACGAAAACAGTGAACCTTGTTTATTCTGAATTTCCCCTTCCGATGTCCGTTTTCCGTGACCTCCGTGACTTAAAAGGTAGTGTCTCCAAATGAGACTCATCATAGGGACTTATGTGAAAAAATGCAGTGCCTACATGTAGAAATCAGATTCATTCTCCTACAAGAATTCCCTAGTTGAAACAATTTCCCTTTCCCATAAGGATTCCTAGTCAAAAACTACATTCACTTCCTTTATCGTACTAGGGCACTGACTTACTAGTTTACCCCATGAAAATAGGATAATTTACTATCTTGTCCGTAAAAATAGGATGCCTCATCTTCCGGAGCACGTCTCGCCATATGCTCGGTCTTCATGAGGTCGGTCTTGTTGGTCATTTGAGCTGAGAGTGCTTCTACCGATCTGATAATGCCCGGTCATACGATCTTTAAGTGGTCGGTTTGCCGATCGTAAAGTGTTCGGTCTCTACCTGTTGGCTTTATAACACTCATGTGGTCGGATCGGCATTAATGACTTCGACCGAGAAGGGAATTGCCCTTTTTACCCCTACCGTACTCCTTAAATAACATAGGACCTGAAAACACCATCAACATTTGTCCTCTAGTTCTCGGTTCCAACGAGTCATACAAGTTGGTGCCGGGGGGAACTATATAAAGTGGTACGGTTTGATGAACTGATAGCCGATCTTCTGAAGAGAGGAGAAAATTATCGTTGGCCCATATTTACATCCTGATCGGTCTGACTCAGGTGTTCGGCCTGAGTTTCTTCCTCCCAACGTGAATTTCCTTTATTGCCCCTCTGTAAACCATCCCTCGAGACGCGTAACCGTCACATCCTCTTAAATGCCCATCGGATTTCTTCTAGGGTTTGAAGGGAGCCTGCCACTTGTCAACCATCCGTCGTTCTCCCGCAAAAAGCAAAACAATCTGACCGTTATGGTCAATTAAAAAGACATCCAATCTCAGCCGTCCATCCAATTCTGAAAGATCATTTTAAAAGCGACACGTGGTGTAAATCTGACGCTTTCTTTCAATCCAACGGCCACAAGTGTACCGATCAGACTATAACAAAACGGAGTAAACACTGTTGCCTTCTTTCACGAACTCTTCGATCTCCCCAACCACGAGAACTCTTCTTTTTTAGCTGTGACCAGTGAATCCTCAGAACGACCAGACCGTTCCGAGCAATCTGCAACCCTTCTAAAAGAAACAAGTAAGTCTTCTGAATGACCTTTTTGCTTTTGCTTTCCATGTGTTGCGAATCCTGCTCCCTTTGTGTTCCTTTCTTTTCCCCTTTTTTGTGTTTTAGTTTTGTGCTGCTAGGGAGAGATTTATGGCTTGATCGATGTTGTTAGGGCATTTAGAACTCACAAGCTTAGCTTCAGAAATTAGCTATAGACTGACATCCCCTTTTTTTTTTCTTTTTTTCTCGGATGTCAGGGATGTCTGACACCAGGTCTTCCTTTGCAAACCCCGCTAAACCTCCGACCCTCCTGTTGAAGAGCTCTTCTCGGGCTCGGGGGCACCAAGCATAGAAGACCTCGACACTACCCCCACCCCTTCTGAAATTGAACAAGATACTTACCATCAGAGAAAACCTCGAAAGGACCCAGAGCCCGATGATTTTGTCTGCTCGGCTTTGGATATGGATCGGCCATCCAAAATAACTGATGATGACCTAGCACTGCTCCGGCAGCGATATGACATTCCAATAGATATCGCTCTTGAAGTCCCCGGTCCAATGGACTGTGCTAGTCAACCGGACGAGGGTTCGGTGGCACTTCTTCCGGATTTTTTTGAGTGTGGACTCCGGCTGCTGATGCAACGCTATTTCGCCTGGATGCTGGACGAGATGAAGATCGCCCCCTGTCAACTGAGTCTGAATAGCTGGAGGATTTTGGTCGGGCTTCATGTGATTTGGAGTCGGGCGGGACTCGGTGAACCCTCTCTTGAACAAGTGAAGATGCTATATCGATTGAAGGCCAACCCAAAAATACACCATGGTTGGTATTACCTTTGTACTTATGCTGATTCGCCAAACGTTATCGGCAAGCTCCCCGACTCCAACAAGATGTAGGCACTGAATTTTTGCATGTGAGTCCCTATGATGAGTCTCATTTGGAGACACTACCTTTTTAGTCGAGGAAGTTGCTGGAAACGGTTGTCGGAAGGGAATCAGTATTTCGTTAAAGTTTATTCACTTGTTTAGCTCTAGGCTCACTCGTTGGACCTCCGTTTTAAAGCACTTTTAGCCTAAAAAAACCTAGAACCATTTAACCTTGGCCCAAACCCACTCACCAAACCAACACAAAAACACACCTAGCCCACCACACTTGGCCCACACGCCCAAGGCCCTCAAAATACAACCCAATTAAATAAAATATTAATTAAATAATATACCAATTTAAATAAAATAATTAATTAAGCCATTTACCAAATTAAATAAAACATGAAATAAAATCATACCAAATTAAATAAGACATAAAATATAATTATACCAAATTAAAATATTGTAACTTCCTAATCTAAAATATTATATACTAAATTAAAGAAATATTATGCCTAATTAAAATCAATCATAACCAATTAAAAATATTGACTTCCTAATCTAACAAATTAAATGCCTAATTAACACCAATCAAATATATTGTATTCCTAATCTAGCAAGACATGTCCCCCAATCAAATCCATTGCTTTCCTTGTCTAACACTAAATCATATCCTAATTGAATGCACCAAATCCCTTCCTTGTGAGACAATGTGAAGCCCTAACCCTTCTATATATAAACAACCCCTAACCAAAGCCATGGACTCTCTTGACACAATTGGAATTCACGCCCATACACCCTAGCACACATTCACGCACACACCAAGAAAGAAGCAACACAATTTCTCTCCATCTCCTCCACTCTCACCACCGAATACCCATCCCTTAGACAGCCCCCTTTGCCGCATCTTTAGCCACCTTTCACAGCCCTAATCCACACCAAAATAAGCCTCAAATACAGTCCTAAAGTCGCACAAAACAGCCCCAAACACTGCCCCCCCACTGCACACCAAAACAGTCACAAAAAACGCCCTTCACTCCCCCTAAAACTGCCGCACATCACTGCCCATTCTGCCCAGTTGTTTTTGCGATTTTAACCCATAAAACAGCCCTAAAATCACCTTAAAACTGAACTAAAAAACTGCATAAAGTCCCCCCCTCAAAGCCCTTAAAAGTCACACCCAATTAGCCCTCCAAATCACCCAAAACAGTCTAATAAAACAGTGACCTGAAACAGTGAGCAGAAAATACAGAGAAAACAGCAGCAAAACGGAGGTCAAACAGCAAGCAAAACAGCAAAACAGTGAGCTAAGACGCTAAACCAGTGAACCGGAGAAGTTGAGGAGATTTACCCTTCCGATCTCCGTGAAACGCAAGTCTGAAAGTCGGCAAGAAAGGTTAGACCTGAGGGTATTTTCCACATTAGTTTTCTGTTTTATTTTTATTATTTATTGAGTATTGTTCGCATGATTGTTATGTTGAAATGCATGTTGTGGCCCTTGAGTAGATAAATATGCATGTATTACGAAATATTGTATGTTGTGGCCTTGGAATAAAATGAAAGATGTGTCAACTCTCGCGGTATATCGGATGGAAACCCGGACATAAATTTCATAGCCGATTCCGAATGGACTGTAGTATGATCTGTACTCGGGATACAACTCCACGTACCGCTTGAGTAAACGGCACCTTCTTTTGTTTTATATTGCTTTGATTTATTTATTTTTTGTCATTTGAATTCCGCATGTTACTTGTTTATGCATGACGCAATCGAGCGCATGAGCTTAGTAAGTCGGATTAAAGGTCCCCTATTTGGAGGGGTTAAAATCCTTTACCACGATGCTTTGCCGCGTCGATTGATGTGTGTTCGGTTGGATGTAAGATATGTCCAATCGGGCATACTAAGTTTGATATTATTGTCTTTATTCTTTGTATGCCTGATGCGATCGAGCGCATGGGCTTAGTAAGTCGGATTAAAGGTCCCCTATTTGGAGGGGTTAAAATCCTTTACCACGATACTTTGCCGCGCCGGTTGATGTATATTCGTTTGAATGTAAGATGTGTTCAATCGGGTATACGAAGTTTCATATAGTTATCATTGTCTTTGTACGCATTGTAATGAAAGGCGCATGGGCTTATTGTGTTGGATTAAAAGGTTCTCCATTTGGGGGGAGAAAAGCCTAAAAGGCTACCTTTACCACGATATTTACCGTGTCTTTCATCTATTGATTGCATCATTTACCTTGTCTTGGCTTAACGTAGTATAATTCATATATCCATGTTATGATAGCATTTGAGTATTATTTCTTGTAGTATATCGGATGGAAACCAGACATAAATTCCGTAGCCGATTCCGAATGGACGGTAATGCGGTCTGTACTTGGGATACAATTCCACATACCACTTGGAAAAGTGCTCACATGTGTGTTGTGTCCATATTAGTTATCTTCTTTTGCACCACGTCATAGCATGCTTACTTTAATGCCTAATTGCATCCTTAAGTGTCTTTTTGCATTATGTACTTAGTTGACTCTTTTATTTGTGCATGGACATGTAATGGCTATTTGTTTATGATATGTCTATGAAATCACATGTTCACCATTATTTGATTCGCCTTTATGTGTGCTTGTGTGGTTAATGTGTGCTTGTGTTTCCATGAATACAATATGCCAATGAAGTTGTATGTTTGTTGCTACGTTGATGTACTTTCAAGCATGCAATCTTAGATGTGAAATATATGCAAATTTAGGTGTAAGTTTTATTTTTGTGCATATGGATTTAGAAGCATGATACTCTTGTAAATAAGTGTTACTTAAGCTTGATTAAATTATTACACAAATCCTTTCATTACAAGTGACATAAGTAAGGGACCATTCCGAACCCAACGATTTGAGGTCTTCCCTTGCGAGGGGTGAGTGCGGCATTAAATCTCATTTTCCCGGTTCACACAGGGTGGCGACTCCATTATTCTCCGGTTTAGTCCACCGTGGCTATTCCGTACTCCCGACTAGGCCGCGAGCCTAGAACAGCATGCGTCGTCCAGTTTCTGTGTCCCACACAAGAACTTCAAAGACTTATGGTTTTGGGCCACAGGAGATTGGGGACGAGTTCTGAGATCATACGAAGAGGAGGTTTATGTCCCGGATATCTTTAGAGCGGGAAGTTAGGACTTTAACCCTTTGCGTTCTTACTTTTGATTTTACGATAGGGTTTTTAACTTCTCTAATTCTTCCCAGCTTGTTGGGGGGACGCTCCCAAGGTTTCCCATCAGGTCCGGGAGCGGGTACGCTGGGTTCGGCGTTATGCCGAACATTGGAAGCGATTGGTTAATGATGCGGCCTTTCTCGAGTCGGGCCCGATTCAGACTGCTCCTCCGAATGTCCCGGGGCGGATAGGTGGCCTTTTCTAACCTTCTGACCAATCTCCTTGTTTGCTTAGCATGATGATATTTTGAAATTGCTCAGATTCTGGACTGACCACCCTTTTTGCCTTTATTTTTTTTTGTAGGTATGTCGAAAAGGCCAAGATACCTGGATCAACTGGCCTGTGTAACAAAGAAAACCGGCCATACTAGAGTCGGGTTCTCTCGGAAACGGCTAGCAACCGAGGCCAAAAGGGTGACTGAAGAGGCAGCTCCATCAGTTGCCCATAGTTTATATCTCTCTTCCGGGGCATCGCCAATGATTTTCGCCCGACCCCCAAGCCCACCAAAACCTACCAGGAAAATGAGGCGTCCGTTCGGGGCAGAGGAAGTCGAGCTGACCTGGGAGGTGGAGGAAGAAAGGGTCCTGAGCAAGAGGCAGTCAGTTCGGAAGGAGAAAAAGGTGCCGGAGAGTTCCTCCAAGAAACGGAAAGGCGCCGTGATTCTTGGTGTAAAAGACCTTGGACAGGGCATTAGGGAGGCCACTTCTCACCTTGTACCGGCTATTAATGAACTGGCCGAGGCGGTTCCTGCAGAGAAGATTCTGAGGTACGAGGATCTTTCTCCCGAGATCGTCGTTACAGAGATATGCTCTCAAATGGCCAAGGTAGTCACATTTCCTTATTTCTCACTTATGAGTCCATGACTTCAATTTTGTTTTCTGACTTTCTATCTCTTCTCCGCAGGCGAATTATATCATGGCCAAGAATAAAGACCTTCTTTTGAGCCTTTTGTCCGAGGGCGGCCAAGCCCAGAGGCTCCAGAACCAACTTAGTGAAATGGAGGCCGAGCTGGCCCGTAAAGATGAGAACATAAAGAATCTGGAGCTGGCTGTTGTTGAGGCTCATACCACAAATAAAGCTCAGGGCCGCCGCCTCTCTAGAGAGGAAAAATGATGATGCTGCCAAGAAAGACTTGGAGGCTGCCCAGGCCGACAACAAGATCCTACAGGTGGAAGTGCGCAGCGTTGAGTCCAAGCTGAGGGCCAAAGATGAAGAGCTGGTACGGGCCCGGGACGAGCTTAATAAGAGGGAAGCGAGAGCTGGAGGCTGAGAGAGACGCAATCCGCCTTGAGGGGGTCGGGGACTGCATCGAGATCATCCCAATGGTACTGCCCAACCTGGATATGAGGCATATCCACGCGGCCATCCGCTTCTGTAAAGGGGAAAATTCACAGGAGGAGTTTCAAATGTGGTTACTCTTTCTCCCGAAGAGGTGATGGATCCCGATCCTATCTCGATCACCCCGGCTCCTGAGGTGGACCGACCTGAGGCCCCTGTTCTTGAAGAGATTCGGTCTGAGGCTCATGCCCCTACTCCTGAAGCCGTAATTTTTGGGGCCTCCCAAGCCGTCCCTGTGGTATCCATTGTCCCCTCTCCCGAGGCCGAGCCCAGCCAGCTGCCACTCGTACCTGTTGAGGAAGAAATAATTACCCATGCACGGGCTGAACTGTAGGGGGTAACCCGAATGGGGCCCCGTGTAATCCCGAACACACTTTGTTTTTCTTGTAATAACTTTTTTCACGACCCTATTTATGTGAATATCTTGTATGCTTCCATTCCATTTTTCTTTTTTGATTCTTCATGACTTGCTCCAGTTGCTCTCCCAAAAACGTCCACTTGAGGACCGACTCCGAGCTTGGAGAAATACTTGGCTCACTGGGGGAATGTTACGTCCCCAGTTTGAGAAGATGGACTCGGTGGGATGTAAACTGACCCCGAGCTGAGAGAAACACTTAGCTTTGGGGGATGTTACGTCCCCAGACCAAAAGGATGGACTCGGTGGGACGTAACCTGACCCTGAGCTGAGAGAAACACTTGGCTCTGGGGGATGTTACGTCCCCAGACCAAAAGGATGGACTCGGTGGGACGTAACCCGACCCCGAGCTGAGAGAAACACTTGGCTCTGGGGGGATGTTACGTCCCCAGACCAAAAGGATGGACTCTGTGGGATGTAACCCGACCCCGAGCTGAGAGAAACCAAGTGGCCTCGGCGGAATGAAATCCAGCCCCGAGCCGATTTGACCGAGAGACATCGGCGGAACGAATCCAGCCCCGAGCCGATTAACCAAGTGCCCTCGGCAGGACGAATCCAGCTCCGAGCCGATTAACCAAGTGGCCTCGACAGAACGAATCCAGCCCCGAGCCGATTAACCAATGGCATCGACGGAATGAATCCAGCCCCGAGCCGATTAACCAAGTGCCCTCGGCGGAACGAATCCAGCCCCGAGCCGATTAACCAAGTTCCCTCGGCGGAACGAATCCAGCCCCGAGCCGATTAACCAAGTGGCCTCGGCGGAACGAATCCAGCCTCGAGCCGATTAACCAAGTGCCCTCGGCGGGACGAATCCAGCCCCGAGCCGGTTAATCCTTTGGGTTTTATTCAGAAGGGAAGTGGATCCTCTTTTGAAGCCCTATCAGTTTTGGCATGGGCGTCCCCTTGTCAAACCTGATGAAAACGAAAACAAAACCTTGGAAAATAAAATCAAAACGCGGGGGTGATTTAACATTTATCCAACAGCAAGGATGCCTCAAAACATCGTCATGTTTGAGGTCTCCAAAACACAATTCTGAATCTTTCAATTCAGAGTCCCGGCGAACCAGGATTTGGATCAAATATCGTTTAAAATGGTAAGGGCACATCCTCTATACTTCAGGTCTCCATGGAGCCTGTGTACTTGTTCGAGGGCTCCTCCTTACAACGCTGGAGCAAGCATACGCTATGAGGGCACAATCATTCCCGTGCTATACTTCTCTTAGATCCAAATGATCAAATAAATATGGATCAAAGAGTGTCCGAGACATTAAGGGCATTTTCCTCCTTATGTTCGGTAACACTGGAGCAAGCAATCGCCATAGGGGTATCATCCATCCCCGTGCTATGATTCCCATGGATCCGAATGATCAAGGAAATATGGATCAAAGAGTGTCCGAGACATTAAGGGCATTTTCCTCCTTATGTTCGGTAACACTAGAGCAAGCAATCGCCACGGGGGTATCATCCATCCTCGTGATATGCTTCCCCCATGGATCCGAATGATCAAGGAAATAGGGATCAAAGAGTGTCCGAGACATTAAGGGCATTTTCCTCCTTATGTTCGGTAACACTGGAGCAAGCAGTCTCCACGGGGGTATCATCCATCCCCGTGCTATGATTCCCACGGATCCGAATGATCAAGGAAATATGGATCAAAGAGTGTCCGAGACATTAAGGGCATTTTCCTCCTTATATTCAGTAATACTGGAGCAAGCAATCGCCACAGGGGATCATCCTTCCTCGTGCTATGCTTCCCATGGATCCGAATGATCAAGGAAATAGGGATCAAAGAGTGTCCGAGACATTAAGGGTATTTTCCTCCTTAAGTTTGGTAACAAAGGAGCAAGCAGTCGCCACAAGGTATTATCCATCCCCGTGCTGCTTCCCACGGATCCGCAAAGTTTCGTCTCTTCTAGTTCTTCGACCGTCCCTAACCGGGCAACTTTATTTGGCCGAGGACCTGTGTTCCCCATTGCTTCTTCTCTGTCTTCATTCATTTGTCTTTTTTGGGTACCTCATTCTATGCAGAGGGTTTCCCGTGAGAGGGTGGAAAAATAGCTCTGGGCTGTCCTCTGACTCCCACACACAATTCTGATCCCTTCCCGGGTAGGGAATTTTAACTTTTAAGTAATAGCAGGACATTGCGGCCTTTGTCTTCATCATGAAAGGTCGACCGAAAATGACTTGGTAACTGCTCATGCAGTCCACCACCGTGAAGTTTATCATAACTGTCCGAGTCCGGGGATGAGTTCCGATCGTCATTGCTAATTATATTCTCCCCAATGGGACGACTGTTGAACCCCCGGAAGCTTATAGGGGAGTGCCATCGTCGGTTAGAGCTGCATACTCCACTCCAAGGCTTTCCAGAGTCTCTTTGGAGATTATATCCACTACGCTCCCGGGATCCACCAGGATTCTGTCTACCTCTGAACCGCCGATTGTTGCCTTGATTATTAACTCATCGTCGTGGGGGAAACTCACCCATCGGTCATCCTTGTCAGTGAACATTATTGGTACCAACTGACCACCTTGTATTCCCGATGACTGTTCTGCTTCTAGTACCTCCGACCCCCGAGCCCGGCTGTAGTTTTTTCTTGACCGGTTTGTTTGAATCTCCGGCCAGTGTTTTCCCTCCTGCGATGATATTTACTTGTCGGCGCTGTGCCCTCTGTCTAGCCGCCATAACCTCATGGTCAATGTATTTAAATATCCATTTCGAGCCAAGTCTTTCATTTGTTCCTGCAAGTCTTTGCACCCGTCCGTCGGATGTCCTCTCAAATTATGGTGTACGCAATAGGATGTTTTATTTCTCTTATCTGGGGGGAATCTCCTGAGGTTAGGCTCTATCAAGAGGCCTTTTTCCTGGATCTCCATGACGATTTGTCCTAGTGGCTTGTTCAGAAGAATGTATGCTTCTTCCTTGACTACGTGGTTTACTTGGTTAGGGATTCCTCTTTCCTGGTTATTCTGAGGTATTGGCTTGAATTCCTTGCGTCTCGGGAGCGGTTTTTTGAACTCCCTATCTGGCCGGCGGGGGGCCTCTACCCTTATTGTCCTCTCTCTGATGGATGTCCCTCTCCGGGAGATTTTCTCTTCGTTCTCCAACAAAACAAACTTTCGGGCTATTTCCAGGGCGGTTGCATAATCTGGTGTATCTTGGATTCTTAGGTGAGTCCACAGCTTTCCGACCCTCAAGGCCCCCTTTAAACTTTCCAAGGCCTCGATGGACTCATATCCCCCGACCTCGAGTACCATGTTATGGTATCTGTCAATGAAAGCCTTCAGGGGCTCGTCATCTCCTTGCTTCATGAGTCTTAACTCTCCAATTGTCTTTTTAGGAATGCAGGCCCCTTTGAAGTGCCGCACAAACGATTTTTTGAGTTGCGCGAAGTTGCTGATGCTCCCTGGGGCTAAACTTTTGTACCATAGAATGGCGGATCTGCCTAAGGTTAGGGGGAATACTTTGCAAACGGCATCCCTTAACACTCATTGGACTTCCATTAATAGGACAAAGCTTTCAATATGGGATTTTGGGTCAGTATGGCGCTTGTAGGGTGTCATGGTGGGCATGTTGAATTGTCTCGGGAATTTTGCCGACTTTATTTCTTCTTTGATGGGAGATTCCTCTTACCGTCCCGGGCATCTCCTGCATCGGTCTTGAGGTTTACTCCCCACTTGGCCATCTCTTTCCTCAACCAAGACCTCATGTCGCTCTCTCTGAGTTACCATGCCGCCTCATGCGGCCTTCTTCGTGTCTATTTCCCCGGGTGTGGTGCTCCTCATGACTTGAGGTCTCTCGTTCAGCCTCTCCATACTTCCTTTCTCCTCTTCTGATGTTTCGGGGGCTATCATAGGAGGAATCTCTCTGAGTTACCATGCCGCCTCCTGCAGCCTGCCTTCTTCGTGTCTATTTCCCCGGGTGTGGCGCTCCTCATGACTTGAGGTCTCTCGTTCAGCCTCGCCATAATTCTTTTCTCCCCTTCTGATGTTTCGGGGGCTATCATATGAGGAATCTGGCGGCCGTCTTCCCTTTTCTTCTTCCCAAGTATCCTCTGTTTGTAAATCTTTTTCTACTACTACGGACCTCATCCCGTTGGGACCCTTCCTCTTCGGTTCATCGTCATCACTCACATCTGGACCCTTTTTCATTCCGCTTTTTCGCCTCTCCTCTCGACTGGCTCCGGCTTCAAGCCTCTCATTATTCGTCTCTTCCATCCTCTCCAGTTTGTCCATCATGGATTTCAGAAGGATTTGATTTTCCTCCCTATCTTTCCTCATATTTTCCTCCATCTTCTCCATCCAATCCGCTGTTGAACTCTCTGACGACCGGTGATTTCCATCTTCTGCCATTGTCTTACTACGCGAGCTGCTTTTTATTGGAGTTCCCCACAGACGGCGCCAATTGTTGACGGCTGATTTCGGTCTCATGGCAATATGGGAATATTACCCCCGAGACAATCATCCTTCAATAGTGAATTTGTTCGGTTATGGGGGAACCAAAAGCAAACTTAGCAAAAGAAAGACAAATACGCCAATCGACAAGAGATTTAACGTGGTTCGGCGGATCAGATCCAACCTACGTCCACGGGCACAGAATGGGTGATACTTTATTACTGAAATAAGCTTCTCTGCTCTGTTTTTGTGTTTACAAGTCTGATCGTAATGATCTTGATATTCATTCTCATTCCTCTTACGCACACTCTACCCTCCTATTTATAATAGTGTAGAAATCAGATTCTTTCTCCTACAAGAATTCCCTAGTTGAAACAATTTCCCTTTCCCATAAGGATTCCTAGTCAAAAACTACATTCACTTCCTTTATCCTACTAAGGCACTGACTTACTAGTTTACCCCATGAAAATAGGATAACTTATTATCTTGTCCGTAAAAATATGATGCCTCATCTTCCGGAGCACGTCTCGCCATATGCTAGGTCTTCATGAGGTCTGTCATGATGGTCCTTTGAGCTGAGAGTGCTGCTACCGATCTGATAATGCCCGGTCATCCGATCTTTAAGTGGTCGGTTTGCCGATCGTAAAGTTCGGTCTCTACCTGTTGGCTTTATATCACTCATGTGGTCGGATCGGCATTAATGACTTCGACCGAGAAGGGAATTACCCTTTTTATCCCTACTGTACTCCTTAAATAACGTAGGACCTGAAAAACACCATCACCAACATCTATAATTAGGAATTTCGTGTAACCAACCCAAATCAGTTATTTTCCTATGGATATAAATGATAACGTTTCGTCCAAAATTAGGGATGACAAAAATATCTATGTCCGATGGATATCCAACTATCTATCCAATTGGATTTGGATAATATCAATCCAATATTCACTAGATATTGAGATGGATAATTTTTTTAAATATCCAATTGGATATTAGAAGGATAATGGATAGTTATGGATATTGATTATTTATCAAATATCCAAGTAAAAATACAGAAATACAAAGTATCATTAATTAAAAAAATTAATTATATAAATGCCTTAATAACTTAATTATAGAAAATATAAATATATTTTCCATAATTATAGATCCCGGATCGGTACCAGGCCCGACCAGTACCGATCTAGAGCCGGGACCCAAGATAGGCTAGGAGCCAAGACCCGTCGGGGCTACTCAATGTTGGGACCCAAGCCCGACCCAGTTCCGAGAATCGCACTCATATTGGCCTGGTGCCAAGACCCAAGTTAGGCTTGATTTCACGACCCGGGCCAAGCCAATTATTGTGACCTGTCGGGCCAGGCTTAATGCCAGTACTTGGGCCCAACCATGTTCTAGGAACCGGGTCGGTCTCCGTGTCAGGCTAGATTTCAAATATGGGCTAGTGTCTGCTGGACAATTATGACCCATAACATCACTATTTTGTAAAAGACATGGTGTTCTTGTACAAAATTAACTATGTGCCAAAGGAAATTGCTCTTTTATCATTTTTAATTGGATTACATAGATATATAAATGATAAAAGTCCATATGATTAGTACCAGATTAATAAGATATGAGACGGTATTAATCCACGAAAGGTTTATTCATTAAATATCCCTAGTCGTAGTATTATCGAGGCTGGACATCGATAATGCGGAATATGCTAGTATTGCACTTGTGCGCGTTATGGAAGCTTAACGGCATAGTTCTCATATATTTAAGTATTGGATACTTATGCAAGTGTGATAGGAGGTTCTGTTTTCCGATGGTACGGGAACAGCTTCGCTCTGGATAGACCCCTTGGAATCCTATTGGTAGTATGTCTTTCCATCTTGACATCACACCCAATGGAAGTATCACTTTAGTCATATGGAGATGATGATCACGCAAAGATACAGAACTGGTACTCTTAAATGCTGCAGCTATCGGGATAATATGACTAGGTCATGATTATCCAATTACAGAGACTAGTTGTTAGTGATCTGATATATGCTTCGTACGGGGCAGACACAATTCCAGCCACAGGCCTAGCATGTGACATCTGATATTGGATCGTAATACGCAATACTTAGTATACTACGCCTGATAAAGATTATATATTCATTTAAAGAATATTTCTGGAGAATTGGATAGGCACGGTGTTTTGCTAGAAGCCAACCATGTCTTGTAAATCGGTAAGAATGTGGTACCGGGTACGCACATGTTCGGATAGTCCGATGACCGTATTTACTGCCAACATATCCAGGGATCTCTTGGGTCGCTTCCCAATGATTCACCGATGAGATTTGACTCGAACAGAATTAATCTGGGATTAATTATGAAAGAGAAAATTAATATGGGATTAATTACGACAAGAATTAATCCGAGATTAATTAATAGAGAAAGAATTAATCTGAGATTAATTACGTCGAGAATTTATCTGGGATTAATTCGTCGAGAAGAGAGAACGTGGTTAATTTGGAATTAATCGGTAAAATAAATTTAATAGTTAAATTGGATTTTTCTAATTAATTTATTTATATGGGCTAAAATAATATATTAGATATATTAATTGAAATCAGATTTCAATACGGAATTAAAATTGGATTTTAATTCAAGCGAACGAATTAATTTGGAATTAATTCGTAAGCGACTTCCGCAATAATTTTGCTAGGCATTATTATTAAATTAAATTAGATTTAATTACGTCGCGACGCAAAATTCGTTTAATCGTATTAAACAAACCCGAGCCCTAAGTGTGTTGAGCAAGCCCACTTGAATTTTGAATTTAAAATGGGGCCCACCAACTTACATCATAAGTCATTTTTTTGGTGATAGAAGTTGGTGGTGGATTTTTGTTGGAAACTTGTATTACACACTTTGACTTTTGCTTTTTTTGAAAAGTATATACACTTTTTGGAAAAAGGATTTGGTAATTGTTTTTGGAAAAACAAAAAACAAAACTCTTCTCTCTCTTTTCTCTACCATGGTCGAAAGTTTCCTTCCTTGGAGGAGAAAATTTTCTTTCATTTTTTGTTCTTGCTAGCACATTAAGGAGTAAAAAGATGGTTATAAGGGAACTCACCCATGAGTTTGGAATGCAAACATTAAGTTTGGAGCTTCCGAAACGAAAATTTTTTTGAAATCCTACATCCACTCATTGTAAGTATTTTTTTCGCAACTTCTTTGAATATTCACACATGGATCACTCTTAGAGATCCTTGGCATGTTCTAGGAACACTAACAATGGTATCAGAGCGAGATCTAAGCTTGATTTGGATTTAAGGTTTATATACTTTAATTTGGGGTTTTTGTGTTTGGAGCATGATTTCTTCAAATTGGTTGTTTGGTTGAGCTTGGATGATGATGAATTAGATTTATGCATCTTAGGAATTGAGAAAATGAATTGGATAAATTTTTCCCTAATTTCCTTAGCTTGACCGAACACTACCATAGCATGTATCATGGTGATTTTTTATTAATTTGACTATTGGATGAGTTTATGGCATGATATGTATTTTGATTGTTGATTTAATTAGATTGAAATCAAAATTGGATATGTTTATGCCAAATTACCGTGAGCATGATAAGCATGGAATGAGTTGTTTTGCTTCAATTTGTGTTGGACATAAATTGGATAATTAAAGCATGATTAATTAGTTTAATTGATATTTTGGAAAAATTAGTTTAACTAATTAATTATGAAAATTACACTTTAATTAAATTAATGTGATATTTAGAATATTATGTTAATAATAAATTAGTCATTAAAATTGGATTGGGCTAATTTTGTTGTATTTGGGCTTAATGGGCTTGGTTGGGCCAAGCTTGGTTTAAGACAATTGGATTGGATCCAAATTGGGCCTAAAACCATTCCATAAAGTCCAAATATATTAATTGGGCCTTTAACAATTTAATTGGGCCTAAATTGATTTTTGGCAAAAAGGGTGATTCCTTAATTGGGCCTTGGTATTTGGGTTTGATCCATATTGGCCAAAGCTCATGCCTTAAGAATTAATTAAAAGCCCATTGGACTTTAATTAAATTGACATTGGATGTTAATTGGGCCTTTGAGACTCATAAAGATTGGATTTGGAATCTAAGTCTATAAGGCACATAAATAAGTGTAATTATTTAATTTGGAATTAAATTAGAATTAGTATTGAATACAAATTTAAATTGGATTTAAAATTGTAGTTCGATATAATTCAAGAATACGTACTTTGAGTATTTATTCTTAAACGAGTTGGACTCGCACAAATCAAATCGTTGTTTGAACATTGGATGGTCATTAATTCAAAGATTAATTAATTGGATTAGATTGATTGAATAACATGCTTTGTGTGAATACTTGGATGTATTGTATGAATAATGTAAATCAGATGGATATTAGAAGGGTGAGAGAAATTTTGGAAATTGTTGTAATAAATTTAGAATTTATTAAATTGGACCTGCGTGTCCAGCCTATTATCTCTTTTCTCATTTTATTTCTCTTCTCACCAATTCCCCTCAATGTTAATGAGGTTTCTTTAGAAGTATTATGTAATTGGGTAGAAGTAAGAATAGTGCTATTGGGAGAGAGGAAAATGAGAGACTTGTTCTAGGAACAAAGTTTGTTATATATTCATCCACATATCATTATTAATTTATATCGCGTCTTATTATGCTTTTAGAATGCATGCTTAAGGGTGTATGATGAGACCTAATCAAAGATAATAAATTGGTTGCCAATTTACGCGAAAAACCCTCATTCAAATATTAAGCGTTTTCCTTCTATTGAGTGGTTCTCTCTCAAAATCCAAGATTAACATTGATTTGTTGGCCAAAGTCAAGATCAATATCCATCGCGGATGTGTTTGAACCACGAAAGCTTTGTTCTATATCGCATGTCTTGGGCGGTTGTGACTTATTGGCCAAATTCAAGGTCACTTATAGTTTATCGACGTGGATTACGAAGTTATCCCACTATCAATGGGTCCCGCTTAACTGGAATCATTAAGCTTGTTGAGCCAAAGCCAAGGCTTAGTTGATTCAGAGGAAATAGGTTAGGAAATATATTGGATATATTACATATATTGGATATATGTTTAGGACTTGGAGGTCCACCTACTGGATCTAGGAATTGGATGGGATCCAATTGATCTTAGAGATCTACCTAGTTAAGTTTCATACAACTTGTTGGCCAAAGTCAAGGTTGTATGTTATTTAACGGGATCCTAGCCCACTAGGAAACTAGGTTTCCCAAGTACTCCACAGAGGGTTAGAGGCTCGCCGAAAAATAGTAGGAGACAAGTATAAAATTTGTAATTTTGTTTAAATACTTGCCAAAACGTGCTCTTTTATTTTAATTTATCGTTGTTATAAATATATTAGTTGGACTAATATTTAATATTGCTTTCGTTGAACAGTTAGACTGTACAACACATTACTTCATTTGTAGTTGGTTATATAGTTGGACTATAATAATCATTACATTTGAATGTAACTGATCATTTGTAGTTGATTATATAGTTGTACTATAGTAATCATTACATTTGATTGTACCTGAAATCATTGATTGGATAGTTGGACTATAGCAATCAATATAACCGGAAAGATTAGCGTCAAATGACATAATCCTATGTGATAATGTCTTTAACAGTTCTAATTTTCCAGATTGGGAAATGAATCTCAGGATAGTCCTGGAAGCCAAAAAATTACTCTATGTAATAGAGAAACCTCTCGGGCCTGAGCCAGGACTTGAGCAAATAGTATAGCATGAGCTAAGGAAGACTCATCGTGATGATAACTTTAGTGCTCAATCCGTCATGTTTGCTGCAATGACACCTTAATTTCTTCGTCAGAACAAAGGATTGGATCATTATAGTATGATGTTGAAATTGAAGGATCTTCACAGATCTAATCTTAGATCTCAGAAGTATGAATTGCAAAAGAAGCTCTTTCGCTCGTGAATGTCAGAGGGTACATCTGTCGAGCACTAGGTGTCGCAGATGATTGTTGATATCAAACAGCTAAGGTTAGCTAGGCATTACCTACGAGGCCGAGACTTCCATAGATTTGATCTTACAGTCTCTGCCCGAATGCTGGGGTGGGTTCGTCATGAACCAAGAGAAAACTCTTGGAGAGTTAATGTCTATGCTCAAGGAGGCAGAGCTAGAGCTTCTGAAAAGGGCAAGAAGAGCAAGGCGCATCTTACTTCGACATCCCAGAAGGCCAAGGCTTCCCCGAAGGCTTCTGGGGGTGTGAAAAGGGCAAAGGCAAAATCATCAAAGTCTTCTGGGAAGACTAAAGACATATCCCAAGACGTCTGCCTACATTGTAGCAAACGGGGTCACTGGAAGCGTGACTGTCGTGATTACAAGGCGGAGTTGAAGGAAGTGAAGACGGGCAAGGCTCCGACTTCATGTATGTTTGTTATTGTAATAAACGTGTCCACTATTGGTTTTAAAAAATTGGATTTTTGATACTGTATGTGGTACATACATATGTACTGATGTGCGGGATCTGCTGATTAGCAGAAGACTGGCTTCAGATGAGATCGACCTACGAGTCGGAAACGGGACGAGAGTCGCTGTTTTGGCCGTTGGATCCTAAGTTTTAGAACTGTCATTTGGACATGTACTTAAATTAGGAAACTGTTATAATGTACCTAGTTTGACTAGAAACATTATCCCTATATCTAGTTTAACCTGTTACGGGTATACCTTTATGTTCCAGAATACTGGGTGTTTTGTTTATAAAGATGATATTGAGATATACACATTAGATGTTAATAACAGCATTTATATTTTCAATATAAACAAATCTCAAACATATAACATGACAAACAAATAGCTCAAACTGAGTAAATCATATGAGACTTATTTGTGGCATTGTTTTCTAGGACACATTAACAATACTCGTATATCCACCCTTTCGAAGAGTGGATACTAGGACGGATTTGATCCTAATTCATATGACGTCTACGAATCTTGTTTATAAGGCAAAGTACCTAAAATGCCTTTTAGCGGTAAAGGTGTACGTGCCACCGAGCTGTTAGCCCTCGTTCATGGGGACGTATGTGGGCCCATATCTAGCTAGGCTAGAGGTAGATATCAATACTTCGTAACCTATACGGATGTTGCATCGCGTTATGGTTATGTGTTTCTTAAGAAACACAAGTCGGAAACTTTTGAGAAATTCAAAGAGTTTCGACACGAAGTAGAAAAATAGACTGGCAAAAGTATTAAAACATTACAGTTGGACCGTGGTGGAAAATACTTAAGCAATAAGTTTCTCGATTACTTGAAAGAGTATAGTATTCTTTCACAGTGGACTCCTCCCGGAACACCTCAATTGAGTGGTGTGTCCGAACGGAAAAAATCGAACCTTGTTGGACATAGTAAGGTCAACGATGAGTCGCTCTGAGCTACTAATTTCCTTTTAGGGATACGCATTGAACAGTGCAATACTTATTTTGAATAAGGATTCGTCAAAGTCTGTTGGACAGACTCCATATATAATATGGACAAGAAAGAAATCGGGTTTCTCATTCCTGAAGATTTGGGGATGCTGGGCATGTTAAACGTTTGGATGGTACCAAACTAGAATCCAAATCGGATAAGTGCCCTTTTGTAGGTTATCCTAGGGAAACCAAAGGATATTACTTCTACAACCCAAAAGAGAACAAGATATTTGTTGCTCTCCATGCGGTTTTCCTTAAAGGAATTCCTAAATGCAGTGGTAAGTGGGAGGAAGGTAGAACTCGATGAAAATCGGAGTGATACTGATTCTGACACCGATTCATTAACGGAACACGAACAGTTCATCAGGGATTAGATTGTACCACAATCTTCTAATACACAAGAACCGCGTAGGTCGGAGAGAGTCAGAAAACAACCTGAGAGGTATGGGTTTCAGATCTCACCTCATGAAGATGTTAATCTTGTTGAGGATAATAAACCGACTACGTATGAGGAAGCGATACAAGGTATCGAGTCCGCTTTATGGAAAGAGGCCATGAAGTCCGAAATGGATTCTATGTATACCAACCATGTTTGGACACTGGTTGATGTACCAGAAGGCATTGTGCCTATTGGTAGCAAATGGGTCTTCATGGTGAAGACACACATGGATGGCAACATATAAACGTACAAAGCTAGGCTTGTAGCGAAAGGGTATCATCATCAACATGGTGTCGATTACGACGAAACCTTTTACCTGCTGCCATGATTAAATCCATTCGGATAATGCTTGCAAGTGCTGCATATTTCGTTTATGAAATATGACAGCTGAACGTCAAAAACCGCTTTCCTTAACGGAAACCTTTTGGATGATGTTTTTTACAACATCATGATGGTTTTGTCGTGCCGAAACATGCAAACAAGGTTTTCAAGTTAAATCGATCCATTTATAGATTAAAGCAAGCATTGTGTTCTTGGAACCGACGTTTTGATGAGATCATAATGGAATATGGTTTCATTCAAAATGAAGATGATTCTTGTGTATATAAGAAGGTTAACGGGAGCGCACTACAATGATTGTCCTATATGTTGATGATGTATTGCTTCTTGGCAATGACATTCCCATGCAACAATCGGTGAAAGCTTAGCTTTCATTAAAATTCTCTATAGAATACTTGGGAGATGCAACATTTATTCTAGGAATAAGGATCTACTGGGATAGATCTAAAAGTTGTTGGCACTCTCCGAGAACTCGTACATTGAAAGACATGTACGCGACCTGGTGTCTCATATGCTTAGAGCATCTGAAGTCACTATCAGGCCGATCCAGGTGATGGTCAATGGATTGATGTTAAGAACATCCTTAAGTATCTTAGAGAACTAAGGATGCTTTCGTAATTTATGGAGAAAGATAACTTGAGGTAACTGGTTCACCGTTGCAAGTTTCCGAATCGATGGAGATGACCTTGAGTCGCAATCAGGGTACATATTTTTTTTGAACAACGGAACAGTGAGCTGGAAATCTTCCAAGCAAGATATTGTTGTTGATTCAACAAAAAATGATTATATTGCTGCAGCTGAGGCAGCAGAAGAAGCATTTTGGATCTATAAAATTCCTAATTAGATTAGGAGTAGTTCTGTTAACAGCTGAGCTAGGCTACAGCACAGGCTAAAGAATTACGGTCTCATCAATGATTCAAGTATGTACTTCGACCGTTTCATCTGATCCGTGAGATCATACATCGTGGTGATGTTATGATCAAAAGATAGTTTCAGATGATAACCTTTCATATCCGCTGACGAAAGCGATATCTCAGCACAAGCATGAGCGACCCATACATAGTTCAGGTGTTAGACACTTGAGTGATTGGCTATAGGCCAAGTGGGAGATTGTTGGACAATTATGACCCATAGCATCACCATTTTGTAAAGGACATGGTGTTCTTATACAAAATTAACTATGTGACAAAGGAAATTGCTCTTTTATCATTTTTAATTGGATTACATAAATATATAAATGATAAAAGTCCATATGATTAGTACCGGATTAATAAGATATGAGACAGTATTAATCCACGAAAGGTTTAATCATTAAATATCTCTAGTCGTAGTATTATCGAGACTGGACATCGATAATGCGAAATAGGCTAGTATTGCA
>SKCR01006290.1:0-25162 GCA_019454045.1 Zanthoxylum bungeanum
GCTAGGGCTGGGGCTGGATAAGTGTCTGCCCCGTCCGAAGCACATGTCGGATGTCTGGTAACATAGTCTCTATAATCGGATATACATGACCTGGTCACAATATCCCGATTGGTTGCGCAACACTCAAGAGCACTAGTACCGTATCCTGCGTGACATCAACTCCAATATGAGTGAAGTGACACTTCCGTCTCGACATCACACCCAATACACTACGACTCTCTGATAAACCCAGAAGCGGTGTACACAGAACCGGTTAAAGCCCTGTACCACCAAGACCAAAGTCTACGATTATCGCAAGTATTAGTGATGCAAGTCTCAGGTTAAGACTATACACACCTACCTCGATTTCGGCTCCCATAGACACATAGTCATAATACCAATGGGATTCCGAGGGGTCTATCCAGAGCGAAGCTGTTTCCCGTACCATCGGTGAAACACAACCTCCTATCGCACTTGCATAAGTATCCAATACTTATATATATGAGAACTATGCCGTTGTGCCCTCACAACGCGCACAAGTGCAATACTAGCCTATTCCGCATTATCGATGTCCAGTCTCGATAATACTTCGGCTAGGGATATTTAATGATTAATCCTTCAGGGATTGATACTGTCTCATATCATCTCAATCCAGGAACTAATCATATGGACCTCTCTTCATTTATACATCTATGGTGATCTAATCACAAATGATAGAGTGCAATTTCCTTGTCACATAGTTAATTTGTACAACAACACCGTGATCTGTACAAATAGTGACGCTATGGGTCATATTATCCAACACAAGCGTCATATCATTAGTCATTCAAGTGATGGATGTCTTGTCACTTTGAGTGATGTGATGTCTAGTCACTTTTGAGTGATTGATAGGAGTGTTTAATGACTTTAATGCTTGTAACCAATTTTGAAAGTTGAATTTGGTATATCATTTTATTTGATTTTAGAAATCAAACAACCAACACAACAACTCACCCTCTTCTCTATCCCTTCTCTCCCAATTCCCAAGTCGGCCAAGGGCCAACTTTTTCTCTCCAAAATTCTACCATTGCCGAGAGCATGTAGAAGCTTTAGGAAATTTTGTGGCAAAATTTCAAGAGTGCTAGCACACTTTAGGGGTCATCCAAATGTGATAGGGAAACCCACCCATGGGCATGGAATGCACACCCAAGCTTGGAGCTTGGTCGAACACTTGGAGCATAAAAATGGAGGCCATTGCCGAGAGCACCTTGGAGGAAAAGCTTGAAGATTTTTTTGTTGTTCCTCACATCGCAAAAGCCGATCTTTGTAAGTATGATTCCGCCATACTTCTTTGTTGTATTCACACATGATTTCTATGCTTAATGATCTTGGGACTAACCTAGAAACCCAACAATGGTATCTTGAGCCTTGATTAAGCATGAAAATGAATTAGGGTAAAATTGGGTAAAAATGATCTGAGCATGTTTTGATGAAATTGATTGTTGATATATGCTAGAATGATGATAACATGGTGTTATGCATGATCAATTTGATGAAAATTGGATTGGATCAAATTTTCCCCAAATCATTGGCTTGGCCGAAAGTTGGACTACCCTATATGTCATGGTGATTTTGTTTTTTGAATCATTGGATGAGTTTGAATGACTTGGGAAATGTTGATTTAGGATTCAATTGGATTGAAATCGAAATCGGACAAAGAAAATCCCATATTGTCGTGACTTAGTAGCATGGAAAGTGATTGATTTTTTTATTTAATTGTGTTGGACATAAGTTGATGATAATAAGCATGATTAATTAAATAAATTGGTATTTTGGAAATTTTAATTTGGTTAATTAGTCATGGCTATACACTTAGATTAATTTAATTGTGAAATTTGGAATTTTGTAATTTAATTAATTGGCCCAAATTTGGAATTGGGCTTGTAAAGTTGTATTTCGGCTTAATGGGCTTGGTTGGGCCAAGTTTGGTTTAGGCTAATTGGTTGGATCCAATTGGGCCCAAAACCATATCCATAAGTCCAAATATAATTAAATGGACCTTTAATTTTAATTGGCCTTAATGGGCCTAAATTGGTTTCTTGGCAAATAAGGGTGATTCCTTAAATGGGCTTTGGTATTTGGGTTTGACCCATATTGACCAAAAGTCCATTCCTTAAGAAATTAATTGAAAGCCCATTGGACTTTAATTAAATTGACATTGGATGTTAATTGGGCTTTGAGACCCGTAACGATTAGATATGGAATCTAAGTCGTAAAGGCACATTAAAAGTGTAAGTATTTAATTTAGAATTAAATATAGAATTAGTATTAAATAAAAATTAAATTGGATTTAATGTTGTAGTTTAATATAATTCAAGAATTCGTACTTTGAGTATTTATTCGTAAAACGAGTCGGACTCGCGCAAAATCAAATCGTTGTTTGAACATTGGATGGTCATTAATTTCAGATTAATTAATTGGATTAGATTGATTGATAACATGCTTTATGTGAATACATGGATGCGATGTATGAATAATGTATATCGGATGGATATTAGATGGGTGAGGGCAATTTTGGAAATTGTTGTAATAAATTTAGAATTTATTAATTGGACCTGCGTGTCCAGCCTATTACCTCTCTTTACTTTTGTATTTCTCTTCTCACCTATTCCCCTCAATGTAAATGAGGTTTCTTTAGAAGTGTTATGTAATTGGGTAGAAGTAATATTTGTGCTAGCGGGAGAGAGGAAATGGAGAGATTTGTTCTAGGAACAATGTGTTAAGTATCCATCAGCATATCATTATTATTTTATTTACGCGCCTTATTATGCTTTTAGAATGCATGTTTAAGGGTGTATAATGATGAGACCTTAACAAAGATAATAAATTGGTTGCCAATTTACGCGAAAAAACCCTCAACATATATTAAGCGTTTTTTCCTTCCATTGATTGATTCTTACTCAAGATCCAAGATTGGCACTGGTTTGTTGGCCAAAGTCAAGACCTTTGTCCATCGCGGATGTGTTTGAATCATGAAAGCTTTGTTCCAAATCGGTGTCTTGTCGAAGTTGTGATTTTTTGGCCAAAGTGAAGATCACTTCTTGTCCATCGACATCGATTACGAAGTTTTCCAAGGTCAATGGGTTCCGCTTAACTGGGATCATTAAGTTTGTTGTGCCAAAGCCAAGGCTTAGTTGATTCAGAGGAAAAAGGTTAGGGAATATATTGGATATATTGGCATATATAGATATATGTTTCGGACTTGGATGTCCACCTACTAGATCTAGGAATTAGATGGGATCCAATTGATCTTAGAGATCTACCTGTTAGGTTTATTCTAGGTCCCAAGATCAAACAAGCAATGAAAATCATGTGTGAAACATCAATGGAGGTAGCGGAATACTCACATCGATCGGTTGAGAGACGCGGCAAGCAACAAAATTTCAAAAACCTCACTGCATTGGGCGTGGACTGCTCACTGGTTGTGCAGTTCACTGCCTTCCGTCTTCTATTTTTGAGCTGCGAAACGGAGCTCCAAGCTTCGTCGAACGGATCCCGGCTCATGGGTGAACCTCCCTACCACCTTCGCAAGTCTCGTAAGTGTGCTAGCACTTGGATTTTCACCATGAAAATCCACTCTTGCCTCCCTATGTCCACGCCAAAACTGGTTCAAACCAGTCCATAGTTTGCTGTTTTGGGCGTGAGAGGTTGGAGAAGAATGAGAGAGAAGAAATTGTGTATTAGTTGTGTGAAAGTGTAAAATAATACCTTATATATTTTCTAAAATATATTAAAGGATATACACAATTTTGGCTTTCAAAAAGTCATGAAATTAACTTTCCAACAACTTACATCACTCAAAGTGTCATAAGTTGTCTTTGTCAATCAATCAATCAATCACATCAATCAATCACATCACTCAAAGTGACATTTGATTTGACGCTTGATGTGACGAATGATTTGACGCTTGATGCGACTTGCGACGCCGCACTCGAATTCGAAATACGAATGCGCTCGCAATCACACTCGGGCTCGAGTTCGCTAATTCCAAATTAACGAACTTTCCGTTGCGTCGTAATTAAATGATTACGCCTAGCGAATTCACTATTCACGTCGCTAACGAATTAATTCCAAATTAATTCGTTCGCCCGAATTAAAATCTAATTTTAATTCCGCGTCAAATCCAATTTCGTTTAATATATCGAATATATTAATTCATCGATTAATTCCAAATTAATCGTTATCTCTCTCTAGACGATAATATTTTATCCTAGATAAAATATCTCCTAATTAATCCTAGATTAATTTTCTCTCTCTTCTATATAATCCCAGATTATTTAAGAGTGCGAGTTATGCGTCATCGGTGGATTATCGGGAAGCGACCCATGAGATCCCCGGATAAGTTGGCAGTAAATACGGTCGTCGGAGTATCCGAATCACCACGCACGTACCAAGTACTACGTTCTACCGATTTACGAGACAAGGTCGGCTCCTAGCAAAGCACGATGTCTACCAAAATCTCCGGTCATATTCATCTAAGAATATTAAGATCTATATCAAGCGTAGTATACCAAGTATTGCGTATGTCGGTCCAGTATCGGATAGTCACGTGCTAGGGCTGGGGCTGGAAAAGTGTCTGCCCCGTCCGAAGCACATGTCGGATGTCTGGTAACTAGTCTCTATAATCGGATATTCATGACCTAGTCATAATATCACGATTGGATGCGCATCACTTAAGAGCACTAATACCGTATCCTGCGTGACATCATCTCCACTATGACTGGAGTGATACTTCCATCTTGACATCACACCCAACACTCTACGATTCTCAATATACCCAGTATTGGCGTACACAGAACCGGTTAGAGTCCTAGACGACCTCAACCAAAGTATATTGATTGTCGTAAGCATTAGCGATGCAAGTCTCAGGTTAAGACCAAATACACCTACCCTGATGTCGGACTCCCATAGACACATAGTCATAATACCAATGGGATTCCGAGGGGTCTATCCAGAGCGAAGCTGTTTCCCGTACCATCGGTGAAACACAACCTCCTATCGCACTTGCATAAGTATCCAATACTTAAATATATGAGAACTATGCCGTTGTGCCCTCACAACGCGCACAAGTGCAATACTAGCCTATTCCGCATTATCGATGTCCTGTCTCGATAATACTCCGGCTAGGGATGTTTAATGATTTATCCTATGTGGACTGATACTGTCTCATATCATTCTCCGTCCAGGAACAAATCATAGGGACCTCTCATCATTTATACATCTAAAGTGATCTAATCACAAATGATAAGAGTGCAATCTCCTTTGTCATATAGTTATTTTGTACAACAACACCATGATCTGTACAAATAGTGACGCTATGGGTCATATTATCCAACAATCTCCCACTTGGCACATAGCCAGTCACTCGAGTGTCTAACACCCGAACTATGTACGGTTCGCTCAAATTGTTGAGAAAAGGTTTTCGTCAGCGGATTTGCATGATTATCATCCGATGCGATTTATACGATCATCACATCGCCACGATGTATGATCCGAACGAATCAGATGAATATAGAAGTATATATCTAGATCGTCGATGAGACCTTTAATTCCTTAGCCTGTGCTGACGCTTAGCTCAGCAGCTAACAGAACTGTATCTAATCTAATTAGATTTATTTTTGATCCAAATGGCTTCTATTGCTGCCTCAGCTGCAGCAATAATCCGCATTTGTTGTTTATTCGGCAACAGTTATCTTGCTTGGTAGATTTCCAGCTCACTGTCCCGTTATTCAAACTTTATAGTACTGTAGTATTTAATTGTTTGGAAACTTGCAGCGGTGATCCCAGTCACTTCAAGTTCTCCTTCTCCATAGTTTATGACAGCATCTTTAGTTCTCTGAGATACTAACAGATGTTCTTAACTTCAATCCAGTGACTATCACTTGGATTGTCCTGTTGTGACTCCATATGCTCAAAGCGTATGAGACACCATATAAGTACATTTAAATGTACAATTTCCAGAGAGTGTTAACAACTCCAAATCTATCCCAGTAGATCTTTATTCCTTGAATAAAGGTTGTTACTCCCCAGAATTCTACGGAGAATTTCTATTGAAAGAATATCTATGAAAGCCAAGCTTTCACCAATTGCTATATGGGGATTTAACTGTCAGTGCGCTCTCCCACTAACCTCCTTATATACACAAGAATTATTTCGTTTTGAGTCAAATCATTAACCATTATGATTATTTCAAAACGTCAGTTCCAAGAACCTTATGCTTGCTTCAATCCAAACATGGATCGAATAACCCGCAAACCTCGTTTTTGGTTATACAAAATCGTCAGGATGTTGTAAACATCCTCCAAAAGGTTTCCTTTTCAGGAAAGCGATTTTGATCTACAACTGACACATTTCATAAATGAAATGTACAGCTTCAGCATGCATTATCCAAATGGATTTACAGTGGCAACAGGTAAAAGGTTGAACCGTTATTAACACAATGTTGATAACGATACCTTTCCGTCACAAGCCTAGCTTTGTACGTTGGTATGTTGCAATCCATGTATGTCTTCATTGAAGACGTTTAATGTACCAATAGGCACAATGCCTTGCGGTACAACAACTAGTATCCAAAGTAGTTGTTATACATGGAATCCATTTCGGACTCATGGTACTTTGCCATAATAAGGACTCGATACCTTGTATCACTTACTCAAAACGTAGTCGGATGGTATACCTCCATAAGATTGATATCTTTATGAGGGTTAGACCCTAGGTTGTTTTCTGACTCTATCCGATCTACGATGTTCTTGTGTATTCGAAGATTAATGGTATAAATTCATCCTTGATGAACCGTTTGTGTTCCATTAAGGATTTCGTGCTTCGAACAGTATTACTCTGATTTTCATCGAGTATCACTATCCTCCCACTGACCACTGCATATCGGTATTCCTCTTAGGAAAAAACGCATGGTGACCAACAATTATATTGTTCTCATGTGAGATTTATAAGTACTATACTTATGGTTTCCTTTAGGACAACCAACATTGGCACTTATCCAATTTGGGTTCTTGTTTGGTATCATCCAAACGTTATGCCTGGCATACCCAAATTTTCAGGAGTGTGAAACCCTGTTTCTTTCCTTTTCATATCCTATATGACATCTGTCAAACAGATTTTCATGGAACCTTATTCTAAATACGTTTTTGCACTGTTAACACATATCCTGTTGAAGGAAATGATAGCTCAGAGCGACTCATAATTTAACCTTATCTTGTCCAAAAAATTCAGTTTTTAGTTCGGACACACCGTCGAACTGACGTGTCTCGGGAGGAGTCCTCATCTGAAAGAATACCATACTCTTTCATGTATGTATGAAACTTAATGCTTAAGTATTTTCATTACAGTCTTACCGTGACGGTATAATACTATAGCCGATCTGTTTGTTTACTTCGTGTCGAAACTCTAAAAGTTTCCGATTTGTGTTCTTCAAAAGAAACACATAACCATAACGTGATGCCACATCCGCTAAGGTCACGAAATATTCATGTTCACATCTAGCCTAGCTAGATATGGGCCCACATCTTCACAATGAATAGGGCTAACAGATCGGTGGCTTTTTCACTATTACCAAGTAAATAGTGTTTTAGGTGCTTTACCTAATAAACTAGATTCGTAGACTTTATTTGATTAGTCAAAACAGTCCTAGTACCCACTCTTCAAAAGTGTGGATATACGAGTCTTATTTAATTGTGTCCCAGACGACAATGCCACAAATAAGTCTCTATTGATCAAATCAATTTGAGCTATTTATTTGTCATTTTATATGTTTGAGATTTTAATTATATTCAAAATATAAATACTGTTTCTCACATCTAATGTGTTTATCTCAGTATCATCTTTATATAATGAAACACTTTAGTGTTCTAGAATATAAAGGTTTATCCGCAATAGATTAAACACTGATATAGAGATAATGTTACTAGTCCAACTAGTTACATTATAACAGTTCCTAATTTAAGTACACACCCAAAGGGTAGTTCCTAAACTTAGGTATCTACAGTCGAAATAGCGACTTTCGTCCCGTTTCCGATTCGTAGAGCAATCTCAGCTTGAAGTCAGTATCCAGCTCATAGCGGATTCTGAACATCAATACATATATTTTATGTACCACACTAAGTATTTAAAATCTAATTTTAATACTAGTAGTGAACATAACTTTGACAAATAATTTTTAAAGTCAGAGCCTCGCCCTTTCTTTAATTCCTTCGTGTCTGCCATATCCAAACGACAGTCACTTTGGGATATGTCCTTTATCTTCCCAGAAGATCATAATGATTTTGCCTTTGCCCTTTCCAATATTTCAGAAGCCTCTGGCCAAGCCTTGGGTTTCTAGAATATTGAAGTAAGGTGCGCCTTGCGCTACTAGCTTAATTGCAAAGTTTGACTTTATCTCCTTGAGATTAGTAAGTTATTCTCCAAGAATTATTAATTGCAATTTTAATACTTCTTAAATCTAAACATAGATTTATGTCAAGTATTATGAATTAAGCACTAAAGTCATCATCACATAAGTCTTCCAAAGATTATGCTCTACTTATTTGCTTGATTCTGGGCTTAGGCATAATAGGTTATTTTATCAAATAGAATAACTTATTATTTATTTCCAGGACTATCCTGAAATTTAATTCCCAATTTGAAAATTAAACCATTTAAATATTTTAATCCAAGATTATATTTAAATGTCCAATCTTTCAATTTTAATCTTGATTCTAATAGTCCAACTATTTAATCAACGATATGTGGTACTATATATTATAATGATTATAATAGTCCAACTATATAATCAAATATAGTCTAAATTAATTACCTCAATTACATTGATTACTATAGTCTAACTATAAAATCAACTGTAAATTGAAATCAATTAATTCAAATATATTGATTACTATAATCCAATTATATAATCAAATATAATACAGTCCAACTGTTAATTAAAAACAACAATTTAAATATTAGTCCAACTAACATTTAATATTACGACGAATGATATTTGTTTGAGCGCGTATGGCGAGTAATTGAACGAATATTGCAAATTCAATTCTTGCTTCTCCACTATTTTTTGGCAAGCCTCTAACCCTCTGTCGAGTACTCGGGAAACCGTGTTTCCTAGTGGGCTAGGATCCCGTTAAATATCACACAATCTTGACTTTGGCCAACAAATTGTATGATAATTAACTAGGTAGATCTCGAAGATCAATTGGATATCATCCAACTCCTAGATCCAGTAGGTGGACATCCAAGTCCGAAACATATATCTCATATATGCCTATATATCCAATATATACCCTAACCTTTTTCCTCTGAATCAACTAGGCCTTGGCTTTGGCACAACAAACCTAATGATCCCAGTCAAGCGCGGACCCATTGACCATGGAAGCTTCGTAATCAATGTCGATGGACAAGAAGTGGTCTTGACTTTGGCCAACAAACCACAACTTGGACAAGACACCAATATGGAACAAAGCTTCGTGATTCAAACACATCTTCGACGGACAGGGCTTGACTTTGGCCAACAACCCATGCCAATCTCGGATCTTGAGTAAGAATCACTCAATGGAAGGAAAAACGCATGATATTTGTTGAGGGTTTTTCGCGTGCAAATTGGCTACCAATTTAATTATCTTTGTTAAGGTCTCATCATCATACACCCTTAAACATGCATTCTAAATACATAATAAAGCGAGTATGAAATAAAATAATAATGATATGCGGATGGATACTTTACATTGATCCTAGATCAAATCTCTCCCTTTCTCACTCAAGCTAGCACTTGTACTACTTCTACCCGTTACACTACACTTCTAAAGAAACCTCATTTACATTGAGGGGAATAGGTGAGAAGAGAATACAAAGAGAATAGAGGTGATAAGGCTGGACACGCAGGTCCAATTTAATAAATTGAATTTATTACAACAATTTCCAAAATTGCCCCACCCGACTAATATTCATCCGATATACATTATTCAATGTTCAAACAACGATTTGATTTTGCTATCAATCAATCTAATCAAATTAATTAATCTGATAATTATGTGATCATCCAATGTTCAAACAATGATTTGATTTTGCTCGAGTCAAACTCGTTTTTACGAATAAGTACTCAAAGTACGAATTCTTGAATTAAATTAAACTACATCATTAAATCCAATTTAACATGTATTTAATACTAATTCACTTTTCAATTCCAAATTAAATATTACACTTTATTTAATAAACCTTTAACGACTTAAATTCCAAATTTAATCGTAACGCGTCTCAAAGACCGATTAACGTCCAACGTCAATCCAATTAAAGTCCAATGGGCTTTTAATTGATTTCTTAAGGCGTGGACTTTTGGTCAACTCGGGTCAAACCGATAACCAAAGTCCAATCCGGGATTTACCCCATAAGCCCATAAATCAATCTTGGCCCATTAGGCCCAATTGAACTTTAAAGGTTCATTAGTCGCATTTGGGCTTTATGGTTAAGGTTTTGGGCCCAATTGGATCCAATCCATTTGGCCTAAACCCAACTTTGTACAAAAAGCCCAATAGCCCAAAACAACTTTAATAGCCCAAATCCAATTTAAGGCCTCAAATAATTAAATTACATAAATCCAATTTAGCAATTTAATTACCTAAAGTGTATAATATGATTAATCACCTAAATCAACATTTCCAAAACATCAAATTAGTCCAATTAATCATGCTCATTATCATTATCATATGTCCAACACATAAATGAAAAAAATCAAACCCCTTTACATGCTTCTTTAGTCTCGGCCAAGGAAGGTTATTTTGTCCGATTTGAATTCAATCCAATTATTACACAATCGACAACGATTAACTTCCCGAATGATTTCATACACATCCAATGTTCATAAAATCAAAATCCAAGACATTCAAGGGCATACTCCAATTCGGCCAAGGGGAAAAATTAGGGATTTATGTTCAATTCAAAATTCAATCCAATTGACCTTAAATTAACATCATCCTAAATGATTCTAATTCATCTAATGAATCAAAATCAAAAAATTCCAAGAATTAAAATTCCCTTTAAATTCGGCCAACTCAATATTTTGGGGAAAATATTCCAATTAATTTTCAACAAATTGGTCCAACCAAAATGCAATTAGACATGTTATAAGCATACTCAAACAATCAATTTATTCAAATCATGCTCAAATAAATTTACCCAAATTTTAAGCCCTACATTTTTCATGCTTGAACCTAAGGCTCTTGATGCCATTGTTAGGTTTATTCTAGGTCCCAAGATCAAACAAGCAATGAAAATCATGTGTGAACACATCAATGGAGGTAGCGGAATACTCACATCGATCGGTTGAGAGACGCGGGAAGCAAAAAAATTTCAAAAACCTCACTGCATTGGGCGTGGACTGCTCACTGGTTGTGCAGTTCACTGCCTTCCGTCTTCTGTTTTTGAGCTGCGAAACGGAGCTCCAAGCTTCGTCGAACGGATCCCGGCTCATGGTGAACCTCCCTACCACCTTCGCAAGTCTCGTAAGTGTGCTAGCACTTGGATTTTCACCATGAAAATCCACTCTTGTCTCCCCTATGTTCACGCCAAAACTGGTTCCAAACCAGTCCATATTTGCTGTTTTGGGCGTGAGGTTGGAGAGAAATGAGAGAGAAGAAATTGTGTATTAGTTGTGTTGAAAGTGTAAAATAATTACCTTATATATTTTCTAAAATATATTAAAGATATACACAATTTTGGCTTTCAAAAGTCAATGAATTAACTTTCCAACAACTTACATCACTCAAATGTCCATAAGTTAATCTTTGTCAATCAATCAATCAATCACATCACTCAAAGTGACATTTGATTTGACGCTTGATGTGACGAATGATTTGACGCTTGATGCGACTTGCGACGCCGCACTCGAATTCGAAATACGAATGCGCTCGCAATCACACTCGGGCTCGGGTTCGCTAATTCCAAATTAACGAACTTTTTCCGTTGCGTCGTAATTAAATGATTACGCCTAGCGAATTCACTATTCACGTCGCTAACGAATTAATTCAAATTAATTCGTTCGCCCGAATTAAAATCTAATTTTAATTCCGCGTCGAAATCCAATTTCGTTAATATATCGAATATATTAATTCATCGATTAATTCCAAATTAATCGTTATCTCTCTCTAGACGATAATATTTTATCCTAGATAAAATATCTCCGTAATTAATCCTAGATTAATTTTCTCTCTCTTCTATATAATCCCAGATTATTTAAGAGTGCGAGTTATGCGTCATCGGTGGATTATCGGAAGCGACCCATGAGATCCCCGGATAAGTTGGCAGTAAATACGGTCGTCGGAGTATCCGAATCACGCACGTACCAAGTACTACGTTCTACCGATTTACGAGACAAGGTCGGCTCCTAGCAAAGCACGATGTCTACCAAAATCTCCGGTCATATTCATCTAAGAATATTAAGATCTATATCAAGCGTAGTATACCAAGTATTGCGTATGTCGGTCCAGTATCGGATAGTCACGTGCTAGGGCTGGGGCTGGATAAGTGTCTGCCCCGTCCGAAGCACATGTCGGATGTCTGGTAACTAGTCTCTATAATCGGATATTCATGACCTAGTCATAATATCACGATTGGATGCGCATCACTTAAGAGCACTAATACCGTATCCTGCGTGACATCATCTCCACTATGACTGGAGTGATACTTCCGTCTTGACATCACACCCAACACTCTACGATTCTCAATATACCCAGTATTGGCGTACACAAAACCGGTTAGAGTCCTAGACGACCTCAACCAAAGTATATTGATTGTCGTAAGCATTAGCGATGCAAGTCTCAGGTTAAGACCAAATACACCTACCCTGATGTCGGACTCCCATAGACACATAGTCATAATACCAATGGGATTCCGAGGGGTCTATCCAGAGCGAAGCTGTTTCCCGTACCATCGGTGAAACACAACCTCCTATCGCACTTGCATAAGTATCCAATACTTAAATATATGAGAACTATGCCGTTGTGCCCTCACAACGCGCACAAGTGCAATACTAGCCTATTCCGCATTATCGATGTCCTGTCTCGATAATACTCCTCCGGCTAGGGATGTTTAATGATTATCCTACGTGGACTGATACTGTCTCATATCATTCTCCGTCCAGGAACAAATCATAGGGACCTCTCATCATTTATACATCTAAGGTGATCTAATCAAAATGATAAGAGTGCAATCTCCTTTGTCATATAGTTATTTTGTACAACAACACCATGATCTGTACAAATAGTGACGCTATGGGTCATATTATCCAACACTACCTAGGTAATTACATAGAATTTTTTGGCCAAAGTCAAGATTGTTTTATTTAACGTGAATCCTAGCCCACTAGAAACAAGGTTTCTCGAGTCTCCATAGAGGGTTAGAGGCTCACCGAAAAATAGTGGGAGGCAGTATTAAATTTGCAATATTCGTTTAGTTACTTGCCAATATGCGCTCATTTCAAATTTTTCGTCAAATAATTAATATATTAGTTGGACATGTGAATAACAGTATTTATATTTTGAATATAAATGAATCTCAAACGTATAACATGAAAAACAAATAGCTCAAACTGAATTAATCAGTTGATCCTTATAAGTGGCATTGTTGTCTGGGATACATTAAACAAGACTCGTTTATCCACACTTTTGAAGAGTGGATACTAGGACGGATTTGATTCTATTCAAATAATGTCTACGAATCTAGTTTATTAGGCAAAGTGCCTGAAATACTTTTTACTTGGTAAAAGTGAAAATGCCACCGATCTGTTAGCCCTCGTTCATAGTTACGTGAGTGGGCCCATGTCTAGCTAGGCAAGAGGTGGATATGAATACTTCAAAACCTTTACAGATGTGGCATCGCGTTATGGTTATGTGTTTCTTGTGAAACACGGATCAGAAACTTTTGATGAATCAAAGAGTTTCGACACAAAGTAGACAGACAGACCGGCTAAAGTATTAAAACCATCAAGGTTAGACCATAAATGGAAAATACTTAAGCAATAAGTTACTCAAATACTTGAAAGAGTATAGTATTCTTTCAATGAGGACTCCTCCCGGAACACGTCAATTTGACGGTGTGTCCAAACAGAGAAATCGAATTTTGTTGGACATGATAAGGTTAATCATGAGTTGCTCTGAGCTACCATTTCCTTAAAGGGATACGCATAAACAGTAAAAAACTTATTTTGAATAAGGTTCTCTAAAAATCTGTTTGACATATTTCATATTATATATGAACAGGAAAGAAACCGGGTTTTCTCATTCCTGAAAATTTGGGAATGCTAGGCATATGTTTGGATGATACCAAACTAGAACCCAAATCGGATAAGTGTCTAACATGTGGGTTATCCTAGGGAAACCAAAGTATATTACTTATACAACTCACAAGAGAAAAATGTAATTGTTGCTCTCCATGCGGTTTTCCTAAGAGGAATACCTATATACAGTGGTAAGTGGGAAGAAAGTAAAACTCGATGAAAATCGGAGTAATACTATTCCAGGCACCGATTCCTTAATGGAACACAAATAGTTCATCAAGGATGAAACTATACCATTAATCTTCGAATACACAAGAACCGCGCAAGTCGGAGAGAGTCAGAAAACAACCTGAGAGGTATGGGTTTCTGATCTCACCTCTTAAAGATGTCAATCTTATTGAGGAAGAAATACTGACTACATATGAGGAAGTGATACAAGGTATCGACTCCTTATTATGGCAAAGTGCCATGAAATCCGAAATGGATTCCATGTATATCAACTAAGTTTAGATACTAGTTGTTGTACCGGAAGGCATTGTGCCTATTGGTACTATATGAGTCTTCAAGGAAGACATACATGGATGGCAACATACAACGTACTCAGCTGGGCTTGTAGCGAAAAGGTATCGTTATCAACATTGTGTCGATTACGATGAAACCTTTTACTCGTTGCCATGGTTAAATCCATTTGGATAATGCTTGCTTATGCTGCATGTTTCATTTATGAAATATGGCAGCTGAACGTCAAAATCGCTTTCCTTAAAAGGAAACCTTTTGGAGGATGTTTACAACATCCTGACGATTTTGTCATACCAAAACGAGCAAACAAGGTTTGCAAGTTAATTCGATCCATTTATGGATTGAAGCAAGCATTGTGTTCTTGGAATTATCGTTTTGATGTAATCATAATGTTATATGATTTAATTCAAAACGAAAATGATTCTTGTGTATATAAGGAGGTTAGTGGGAGCGGACTAACAGTGAATGTCCTAAAAATGATGATATGTCATTTCTTGGAAATGATATTCCCATAATATAGCCGGTGAAAGCTTGGCTTTCATGAAAATTCTCCGTAGAATTCTTGGGAGAGACAACCTTTATTCTATGAATAAAGATCTACTGGGATAGATCTAAAAGTAGTTGACACTCTTCGAGAACCCGTACATGTAGGGGTTTTTAGGGGCTGAATCTGGTAACGCAGCGGAAGCGGTGGAAAATCGTATTTTCCGATTTCAAAACTTTTTCTCGGATTAATTAAATAAACACATTTATTTAATATTCCAATAATCAAATTATGAAATAAAATTCAATAAATCATATTTAAGTGAATTTACCAAATTACCCTTACTTTGGTATTTTGTCCATTTTAGTCCGAAATTGATCAAATCAATTTTGAATGATTCTAAATCATTTCTAAGATGAACTTAGCATGTTCAAAACATCAAAACACCAAAACAACCAAAATCCTAAATTCTAAGTCTAAGGCCGAGAGCCTCCAATGGTAGGCAATTTGTGCCTTTTGTTATTTCATGATTCAAAACACATCCAAATGTAATCCAATAAACATGAAACTTTATATGCATCATATACACATACAAATACACAACATATATGAAAAGCCCCAAATTTGGAATTAGTTAAGAACCCTAATTTTTCAATTTCCACAAATTGGACAAATTAGACTAAATACATTAAATCAATTACTTCAATCATCATTCTTACATCCAATCCAAGCCTCAACACAATGAAACAACTCAAGATCAAATCTAGGTCATCTAAGAGTGGTTCAACAACTCTAGATTAGCAACATGGTTTCCAAAACCTTAAAAGAAAGCTTACAACTACAATAGTCACAACCTTCCTTCACAATACATGCTCAACAATTTCAATAAAAATTTCCATCATCAAAAACACAAGAAATAAAGAAAAGAATAACTTAAGAACATCACAAGATGTTGTCTAGATCCTAAGGAACAATTTCCTTTCTAATAGTAAGTTTGAAAAACTTACAAAATCCAAGCTTTTCTTTTGGTTTTTCCTTTTCTCCTTTACTTGTTTCCTTGGTTTCTTTCAATGGAGTTTTATGAAAAGTGTATTAGGTTAGTAAATGAGAAAGAAATGAAAACAATATATACCTCTCCAATTTTTGCCTAGGCCGAAACCCTTGCAAATGTATATATCAAATTTTCATTTCAACTTCATTTCAAATTTCATTAAATCAACTTGCATAAATATCTAAAACACTTTATGGATATTTATTAAGTCAACAAAGGCAACTAATATCATTTACATCAAATATCCTAATGTAAGATATTTATATTTTAATTAATTTAATCATTTAACAATTAAAATCAATTAATTAATCAAACACAAATATATTAAATATATGTATAATATTTACATTAAATATTAAAAATATATATTCATTTAGGATATAAGTCAAATAACTCATTTTGACTATCAATTAATGTGTATTTAAATTAATCAAGTATTAAATGTAAATACACAACAATTAGGCAAATGACTATCTAGTCCCTTTAGCACGTATCTTGCGTTTAACCTTTAAACGACTTTATAAATAATCAATATTATTCATTAATGTTTCTCTAGTGCTCTACGAGTATGTTTCATTATTGAGACTCTCTATATTCAGGTATATCCGTCACGAAATCAAATTTCGTGTCCATAATCTATCCACCCGTAGATTATGACGATCACGGATAATCTCGCTGAACCATACAGGTCGAGGTCATGGCAAATGTATAATTCCTCCGTCACAGGTATCCGGATAAATCCCAGAGATATAGATGTAAACGTCAAATCTCTATCGGAATTATCCAGTCGACTATTCTATTAGCAATCTCTAAAAGAATGTTTAGAACTAGCTTCTAAACTTTACCACGGGCCCATGGTTTTATCTGATTGCTAATCATATGGACTACCTATGCTCTGGTACACAGAACTGACGGATCCTATCTTGATACACATAGGACACCCTGAGGATCTATCTACACCCAACGAACAGGCGGAGGTATGATCTAAATAGATTGGTGACGTGACTGCCGTCTAAGTGTAGAAGATATCTCATGTGTCCACTATGGCATCTCAAGTCTAAGAATCACAAGTGCTACTCAACCCGAGAAGATTCTTATTGACGTTGGTGTACCATCCATTAAGAATCTTCGGTGAGTCGTTCAGTGTTTATCCGCTATAAACACCTACACGTCTATACTAGTCTCCAAGACTTATGGTTCATTGAGAAACCATTGGAATAATATATTCCAGTATACGACATGTACCGGTCTCAACGGGTTTACTATACTGACCAAGTAGTGTAAACCTTGACCAGGAACTGTCTGAGAATGACAACGTCATGATATTTCTCAATGTCCGTTGCGACGCTTTTGCAACTGTATCATGACTAATCATTCTAGGGTCATTACGTCTTTACCATATAGAAAGATAGATTATATTATAGAAACTGCATATATATTATTCATAATAATAATTTTTTACAGAAGTATTCAAAAGAAATACAACCGGGAATTGGCGCTCTGAGCACCAACCCCAACAGTACATTGATATAAATGTACGCGACCTGGTGTCTCATATGCTTTGAGCATATGGAGTCACAATCAGGCCAATCCAAGTGATAGTCACTTGATTGATGTTAAGAACATCCTTTAGTATCTTAGATGAACTAAGGATGCTTTCTTATACTATGGAGAATGAGAACTTGAAGTGACTGGGTTCACTGCTGCAAGTTTCCTAACCGATAAAAACGACTATAAGTCGTAATAAAGGTACTATATAGTTTGAATAACGGAACAGTGAGCTGGAAATCTTCCAAGCAAGATACTGTTGCCGAATAAACAACAAAAGTGGAATATTGCTGCAGCTGAGGCAACAATAGAAGCCTTTTGGATTGATAATAATCCTAATCAGATTAGGAGTAGTTATGTTAGCAGCTGAGCTAGGCTACAACAAAAGCTAAAGAATTAATAGTCTCATCAACGATCCAGAAATATACTTCAATATTCATCTGATTCGTTAGGATCATACATCGTGACGATGTGATGATCAAATAAATCACATCAGATGATAACACCACAAATCCGCTGACGAAAGCATTTTTTCAGCAGAAGTTTGAGCGAACCGTACATAGTTCAGGTGTAGGACACTTGAGTGATTGGCTATAGGCCAAATGGGATATTGTTGGACAATTATGACCCATAGCATCACTATTTGTACAGATCATGGTGTTGTAGTACAAATTAACTATGTGACAAAGGAAATTGCTCTTTTATCATTTGTAATTAGATTACCAAGATGTATAAATGATGAAAGGTCCATATGATTAGTTCCGGATTCAGATGATATGAGACAGTATCAATCCACGGAGGTTTAATCATTAAATAACCCTAGTCGTAGTATTATCGAGATTGGACATCGATAATGTGGAATAGACTAGTATTACACTTGTGCGCGTTGTGGGAGCATAACGGCATAGTTCTTATATATTTGGGTATATGATACTCATGCAAGTGTAATATGAGGTTGTGTTTACCGATGGTACGGAAACAGCTTCTCTCTGGATAGACCCCTCAGAATTCCATTGGTAGTATGACTATGTGTCTATGGAAGTCCGAATCAGGGTAGGTGTATTTGGTCTTAACCTGAGACTTGCACCGCTAATACTTGTGACAATCAATATACTTTGGTTTTGGTCGTCCATGGCTTTAACAGGTTCTGTGTACGCCTCTTTTGGTATATTGAGAATCGTAGTGTATTGGGTGTGATGTCGAGATGGAAGTATCACTCCAGTCATAGTGGAGATGATGATCACGTAGGATACAGAACTGGTGCTCTTTTATGCTGCAGTTATCGGGATATTATGACTAGGTAATGTTTATCCGATTATAGAGACTAGTTACCAGAGATCCGATATGTGTTTCGTACGGGGCAGACACAATTCCAACCCCAGGCCTAGCAAGTGACATCCGATGCTGGATCGTAATACACAATACAACGTATACTACGCCTGATACTGGATCCTAGGCACGGTGCTTTTCTAGAAGCCAACCATGTCTTGTAAATCGGTAAAAGCATAGTACTAGGTACGTACGTGTTCGGATAGTCCGACGACCGAATTTACTGCCAACATATCCGGGGATCTCATGCGTCGCTTCCCGAAGATTCACCGATGACGTATGACTCGCACTTTATTAATCTGGGATTAATTATAAGAGAGAGAAAATTAATCTGGGATTAATTACGGAGATATTTTATCTAGGATAAAATATTAATTAAAGAGAGAGAACGATTAATTTTGAATTAATCGATAAAATAATATATTCGATATATTATACGAAATTTGATTTCGACGCAGAATTAAAATTAGATTTTAATTCGGGCGAACGAGTTAATTTAGAATTAATTCGCTAGCGACGTGAATAGTAATTTTGCTAGGCATAATTATTTAATTAAATTCGATTTAATTACGTAGCAACGGAAGATTCGTTAATTCAGAATTAGTGAACCCGATCCCGGGAGTGTTTGCGGTCCCACTCGCATTTCGAATTCAAGTGCGGCCCACAAGTCACATCAAGCGGCACATCATAAGTCATTCAAGTGATGGATGTCTTGTCACTTTGAGTGATGTGATGTCTAGTCACTTTTGAGTGATTGATAGGAGTGGTTGAATGGCTTTAATGCTTGTACCAATTTTGAAAGTTGAATTTAGGATATCATTTTATTTGATTTTAGAAATCAAACAACCAACACAACAACTCATCTCTTCTCTATCCCTTCTCTCCCAATTCGGCCAAGGGCCAACTTTTTCCTCTCCAAAATTCTACCATTGCCGAGAGCATGTAGAAGCTTTAGGAAATTTTGTGGCAAAATTTCAAGAGTGCTAGCACACTTTAGGGGTCATGCAAAGGTGATAGGGAAACCCACCCATGGGCATGGAATTCACACCCAAGCTTGGAGCTTGGCCGAACACTTGGAGCACAAAAATGGAGGCCATTATCGAGAGCACCTTGGAAGAAAAGCTTGAAGATTTTTTTATTGTTCCTCACATTGCAAAAGCCGATCTTTGTAAGTATGATTCCGCCATACTTTTTTGTTGTTTTCACACATGATTTCTATGCTTAATGATCTTGGGACAAACCTAGAAACCCAACAAAACAGAGTATCACATCGTTCCATCCTTGATGGGTATAAGCTCAAAGGGGACAACTACAATGACTGGTTTAGAAACCTTACAATTGTCTTACGACAAGAAAATATTTTTCTATGTTCTTGAAAGATAGGGCAGTTAAATGTAAGTTTGTAGGATATGCCTTGTGTTGGAGTTCTACGGTCCCGATGATCGAATAATAAAGCATAAAACATTTATAAATACATCGAAGAAAGTTGTGGAATACTTACATCGATCGGTTGAGCGATGCGGTGGATAAAAAAATTTTATTTTATGCCCTCTGTCAAGCTCGGCAAACTCACTGGTTTGGGCTCCTCCAATTTGGCCATGGATGATCCTTGAAGCTCCAAGCTTCGTGATGTGATTCCATGCTCGCGGGTGGGTTTCTCTATCACCTTCGTATGGCTCCTATGTGTGCTAGCACTCAAGAAATTTGCAACAAATTTCTCTCTTTTCTTTCTCCTTGCTCTCGGCAGTGAGCTGAGAAAAACGGAAGAAAAAATGGCCCCAAATGGGCGTTTTTGGAGAGAGATGAAGAAGAAAAGAGAGAAAAGTGTTATTGTGGTGGTTAAAAAATTGGTAAATGATTTTATCTAAATCATATACACAATTTTTCTTTCAAAAGTCATACTAATTAAAGCCATAAATGCCACCACTACATCAATCCATCAATCAATCAAATCAAATGACAAGTTGTCGCATCACTCAAAGTGACTAATGATTTGACGCTTGATACGACTAGCGATTTGATGCTTGATGTGACTTGCATGCCGCACTCGAATTCGAAATGCGAATGCGCTCGCAAACACTCCCGGGCTCGGGTTCGCTAATTCCAAATTAACGAATTTTCTGTTGCGACGTAATTAAATGATTATGCCTAGCAAAATCACTAGTCCGTCGCAAATGAATTAATTCTAAATAATTCGTTCGCCCGAATTAAAATCTAATTTTAATTCCGCGTCGAAATCCAATTTCGTTAATATATCGAATATATTAATTTTATCGATTAATTGCAAATTAATCGTTTTCTCTCTTTAATTGATATTTTATCCAAGATAAAATATCTCCGTAATTAATCCCAGATTAATTTTTCTCTCTTCTAATTAATCCCAGATTAATTAAAGTGTGAGTCATACGTGATTGGTGAATCTTCGGGAAGCGACCCTGAGATCCCTGGATATATTGGCAGTAAATTCGGTCGTCGGACTATCCGAACACGTAAGTACCTAGTACTACGTTTGTACCGATTTACAAGACAAGGTTGGCTTCTAGCAAAGCGCCATGCCTACCCAATTCTCCAGAAACATGCTTACAGGAATAAGGGGTCTATATCAGGTGTAGTATACGTGGTATTGCGTATTTCGATCCAGTATCGGATGATCACATGCAAGGTCTGGGGCTGGTACAGTGTCTGCCCCGTACGAAGCATAATCGAATTACGAGCAACTAGTCTCTTTCTTCAGATAATCATGACCAAGTCATATTATCCCGATGGTTGCAACCCTTTAGAGAACTAGTTCTGTAACCCTGCGTGATCATCATCTCCATATGACTGGAGTGATACTTCCTTCTTGACATCACACCCAACACACTACGATTCTCAATATACCCAGCAGAGGCGTACACAGAACCTGTTAAAGCCCTGGACGACCAAAACCAAAGTATATTGATTGTCGCAAGTATTAGCGGTGCAAGTCTCAGGTTAAGACCAAATACACCTACCCTGATTTCGGACTTCCATAGACATATAGTCATACTACCAATGGATTTCTGAGGGGGTCTATCCAGAGCGAAGCTGTTTCCCGTACCATCGGTAAAACACAACCTCCTATTACACTTGCATGAGTATCCTATGAAGGGGTTTTATACGGGTGAATCCGGTAACACAACGGAAGCGGTGAAAATCCGATTTTCAGATTTCAAAACTTTTTCTTGGATTAAATAAATAAACACATTTATTTAATTACCCAATAATCAAATAATGAAATAAAATTTCAAATGAATCAAATTCAAGTGAAATTACCAAATTACCCTTATATGGTATTTTGTCCATTTTAGTCTGAAATTGATCCAATCAATTTTGAATGATTCTAAATCATTTCTAAGATGAACTTAGCATGTTCAAAACATCAAAAAACCAAAAGCAACAAAAATTCCTAATTTCTATATCTTGGCCGAGAGCCTCCAAATGGGGGGGGTATTGGTGCCTTTTGTCATTTCATGCTTCAAAACTCATCTAAATGAAATCCAATCAACATGAAACTTTGCATGCGTCATATACACACCCAAATGCTCAACATATATGAAAACCCCCAAATTTGGAATTAGTTAGAAACCTAATTTTTCAATTCCTCCACAAATTGGACAAATTAGGCTAATTACATTAAATCAAATGTTTCAATCATCAATCTTTCATCCAATTCAAGTCTCAACACAATGAAACAACTCAAGATCAAATCTAGGTCATTTAAGAGTGGGTCAAAAACTCTAGAATAGCAACATGGTTTCATAAACCTTAAAAGATTACATATAACTACAATAGTCCTATCCATTCTTCATCATACATGCTTTACAATTTCACCAAAGTTTTCCATCAACAAAAACACAAAGAAAAAAAAAGAAATAACCTAAGGATATCAAATATGAAAGCCTAGATCCTAAGGAACAATTTCCCTACTAATAGTAAGTTGAGAAAACTTACTAAAATCAAGCTTTCTTGGATTTTTCTTTCTTTCTCAAAGTTCTTTAAGCTTTCTTCAATGGAGTTTTTCTTTTGTGAATGTGTATTAGGTTAAGTTAAATGAAAAGCAAATGAAAACAATTTATACTTGTCAAAAATTAGCCTTGGCAGAATTTACAAGACAAAAATACAAGTTTTCATTTCAATTTTCATTTCAAATGCATTTGGTCAACTTTGCAAATATCTTACAACAACTTTATTAGATATTTATTTTGGTCAACAAATGCAACTAACATCATTAACTTTAATTATCCTAACATAAGATATTTATATTTTAATTAATTTAATCATTTAACAATTAAATAATCATTAATTAATCAAATACAAATATATTAATATATGTATAATATTTACAATAAATATTAAAAAAAACATATTCATTTAGGAAATAAGTCAAATAACTCAATTTGACTATTAATTAATGTGTATTTAAATTAATCAAGTATTAAATGTAAATACACAATAATTAAGCAAATGACTATCTAGTCTCTTTAGCATGTAACTTGCGTTTAACCATTAAACGACTTTATAAATAATCAATATTATTTATTAATGTTGCTCTAGTGCTCTACGAGTATGTTTCATTGTTGAGACTCTCTAGGTTCATGTATTTCCGTCACGAAATCAAATTTCATGTCCATAATCTATCCACCCGTAGATTATGACGATCACGGATAATCTCGCTAAACCATACAGGTCGAGGTCATGGCAAATGTATATTCCTCCGTCACAGGTATCCGGATAAATCCCAGAGATACAGATATAAACGTCAAATCTCTATGGGGATTATCCAGTCGACTATTCTATTAGCAATCTCAAAAGAATGTTTAGAACTAGCTTCTAAACTTACCACGGGCCCATGGTTTTATCTGATTGCTAATCATATGGACTACCTATGCTCTGGTACACAGAACTGACGGATCCTATCTTGATACAGATAGGACACCCTGAGGATCTATCTACACCCAACGAACAGGCGGAGGTCTGATCTTAATAGATCGGTGACGTGACTGCCATCTAAGTGTAGAAGATGTCTCATGTGCCCACAATGGCATCTCAAGTCTAAGAATCACAAGTGCTACTTAACCCGAGAAGATTCTTATTGACGCTGGTGTACCATCCATTAAGAATCTTCGGTGAGTCGTTCAGTGTTTTCCACTATAAACACCTACACGTCTATACTAGTCTCCAAGACTTATGGTTCATTGAGAAACCATTGGAATCATATATTCCTGTATACGACATGTACCCGGTCTCAACGGGTTTACTATACTGACCAAGTAGTGTAAACCTTGACCAGGAACTGTCTGAGAATGACAACGTTGTTGGATAATATGACCCATAGCGTCACTATTTGTACAGATCATGGTGTTGTTGTACAAATTAACTATGTGACAAGGAAATTGCACTCTCATCATTTGTGATTAGATCACCATAGATGTATAAATGAAGAGAGGTCCATATGATTAGTTCCTGGATTGAGATGATATGAGACAGTATCAATCCCCGAAGGATTAATCATTAAATATCCCTAGCCGAAGTATTATCGAGACTGGACATCGATAATGCGGAATAGGCTAGTATTGCACTTGTGCGTGTTGTGAGGGCACAACGGCATAGTTCTCATATATATAAGTATTGGATACTTATGCAAGTGCGATAGGAGGTCGTGTTTCACCGATGGTACGGGAAACAGCTTCGCTCTGGATAGACCCCTCGGAATCCCATTGGTATTATAACTATGTGTCTATGGGAGGCCGAAATCAAGGTAGGTGTGTATAGTCTTAACCTGAGACTTGCATCGCTAATACTTGCGATAATCGATAGACTATGGTCTTGGTGGTATAGGGCTTTAACCGGTTTTGTGTACACCACTTCTCGGTTTATCAGAGAGTCGTAGTGTATTGGGTGTGATGTCAAGACGGAAGTA
>SKCR01006291.1:0-25086 GCA_019454045.1 Zanthoxylum bungeanum
AGATCATGTATTTAGTAGCATAACTTGGCATTCATGATTTCAGTTTAATTATTTGTTTAGTGTTTTCCAAGTCATGTCAGTCATTTAAGTTTATTTTAGCTCACGTTATAGAATTTCAGTTCATATTTACAGGTTACGCATGTGATCTGTGGTAAACACACACGTAACACAAGCGCACGTATCGCTCAAGTAGTATAAAATGTATCAATCCCACGAGGACTTAATACCTAAGCTATTAATTTATTGAATTTAAATGTCTACGAGTATCTAACTTATTTGATTGTTGGTTGGATGGTGATTTTTCTAAAACAAGTAAATAAAACAGTACGAAAGTAAATTTAAGGAAAAATCAATATTATAAAGCTATCTAGGGTTGTGAATCCTTCCAATATCTTTTAAAGATGAAGTGATTATCTCATGTTTGTATAATATATCAGTTTATTAACCTGGAACACGAAAATATGCAAAAGCCTCTGTCGATGGTCAGATGCAAACACCCAAAGTAACCCAATTAACTATATGTCTATGTTAACCAAGAAACTCTGAATTCATTAAGATTAAGTTCCAATTGTGGCTACCCCCGTATAACAGGTATATGTCTATCCTGGAAGGAAATCTACCCTAAGGTGAGATCGTGAGCTATTGAGTCTAAGGCTGAAACTTAAAATCCCTTCGTCAAGTTCATTTTAAGTTTACCAAATCAATCTTATTAGTGGCCAATTAATAAGAAGCATTAAGATTAAAACTCAATAAATAAACCAATATTTTACCCAAGACACAAAATAACCAACTTATAAACCAATGATATTGGAATTCATCACAACCCTAGATAAAGTATTTAGTTATAACATATACATATGACTACTAAAGACATAAATAAATAAAACAACATAAAAAAAAAACTTGAAAATTAAAAAGGTAAAAAAATAAAATAAAATACTGGGGTTAGAGGATCCAATTTTATTACTTCTAATTTAGAAATCTCTCTTATTATAATATATAAATCTGCATTATATTACCAACCGACCATATAGGCGGTATCCTGATTAAGTCAGATTTTTAATTAATTCCAACCGACCATAAAGGCGATATCCAATGAAGTCAGGTTAAAAATAATTTAATTAATTCCAATCGACCATAAAGGCGGTATCCTATTAAGTTAGGTTTTAAGATAGTTTATATATTATAACTAAGGGAGATTAATCTAAATTATAATAATAAAAGCTTTACTTTTCACCCTAGTAGAAAGAAGTTACCTACTCATACATAAAAGCAAAACAAAGAAAGATTTATTGCTTAAAATAAAAATTAAATACAAGAAAACTGAAATTAAACAAACAAGATACTCTTTTCTTAGTATTCTAAGGAAACTCCCCAGAAGAAAGTATGAAGAATTCAAATGAAATCAGCCTCTATTTATAGGCAAAATTCAGCCTTGCGCGTCACAACGCAGAAGGGTTGCGCGTCGCGACGCGTGTTGATTTCTAACATGTGTACGCGGTTTTGCTAAGATGTTGACATGTGGCACGCAGCTGCCGGCAGACTCAATTATTGGCTGATGTCATGATGACGTAAGTGATGATGTGTCGACAACTGAATTATTATACTGATATCATGATGATGTGGCGATGATGCACGTCGGTAGCATAGTAACTGAGGCGAATCGCGATGTCGAAGGTGTGCACGTCACGACGCGAATTTCCATTTTTTCTTTTTTTGTCCATTTTCACCGTTTTTGCCCCAAGTTAATTCCATTGAGTCCCAAAATCTTATTTATCTATAAAATAACACAAAACACATCAAAATATTCACAAAACTCCAGAAACTATACAAAATATTAAGTAAAATGGGCTGTAAATATTGATATATTTTCCGTTTATCACACCCCTAAACCTAACATTTTGCTAATCCTCGAGCAAAACAACAAAATAAAATGCAATAAGAAAATTTAAAATAAAAATTAAACTAAGCCATTTTCGTATGGATTATGGCTACATTTAGCGTATACAACAAGCCTTTAAACCCCTAGGTGTCCCTAATGGACGAGTTGTAGTCTCGTGAGGGCTTACAGCGACGATACCCACAAACGTCAATCAAATATATAATCAAACACACAAAACAAGTTAGTGACGAAACAAATGAAATTCTTATCCAAGTTAATAATTGTTTTCATTCTTTCTAAAATACCAAATAAGTAAATTCTCTGATTATTTTTACCATTCTCTATATACACACTCAACAAGGTATTAGTCAAATTATTATGCCCACAATATTCATAAGTGTAGTTGAAAGAAGAGTAATATTTTTATCCTAAAGTTATATCAGAATTCACACATTTTTGGCAATGGATTTTTTTTTTTATACAACATCTTCAATCATTGTAGCGAGCTTTGGGCCAGTGACTCCCAAACTAGTTGGCTTTAGGGCACTAGGTGTTAAGAAACCCCTACGGACTTAACTACTCGGATCTCAGATGTTAAAAGTTCTACCGTTTGACGCGAATAATCTCTGATTACTAAGGCAAGACGTCCGATTACTAAGTAAAAATTTTATTATTATTAACTTAAGATTTTACCGTTTGACGCAAATAATCCCTGCTTACTGAGGCAAGACACCCGATTACTAAGTAAAAACATGATAATTATTTATATACACAAATTGTTTTTTAAATCCATCGCTTTCAGATGCTTCGTCCAATAAACTAGAGCACTAAATATTACAAACTGTTCACTTACGACTCAAGTCCGTATGTTACAATGCATGTTGATAATACCTGTCAAATGAGCATATGAAGTTTAAATTTAAGTCAATATTATGGAGAATTCACAAATTTAAATAATTCAAAATGAAATAAATAAAAATTAACTTGTTACGAAATAGGTTGAGATACGTCTCAGGAGTGGAAATTCCTTACACAGCTATCTCAAAACCCAATTCCACATGGTTAGTCAAGTTAAAAATATAAAAAATAATTTTTTTTTAATTTTTGAATAAAAACCAAGCAAAAACAACAACGAAAAATAAAAAATAAGATACTAGTCAACTATTCCCCACCCCCAAACCTAATTGAGACATTGTCCCCAATGTCTGAAAAGAAGAATGAAAGTTTAGAAGACAGTACCTGGTTAGCGTTGAATTGTATATTTAAAAATAAAATTAAAGGTTAAGATCCAGATTTATCCGACGCTTCTTACCACGATCATTATCGGACCAGTTTATCTTGGAAAAGATATGGTCAATATGTGGTTCAAAGGATAAGAGTTGGTCTATTAAATCATTGGCTGTTCTGGCAGTGAAGAGGCTATCTTTTACGTGTTTTGAAAGAAACCCATTTCTACGGGCATCTTCAAGAAACACACAAAGAAATTCATAAAATCCATCAATATTAAACAGTCCAATTGGTTTCTGGTGTATATTCAAGTTCGCCCAAAACAATACTGTGAAAATTTCCTCCATCGTACCCAATCCACCTAGCAAAGCAATAAAAGCATCAGCATGGTTAATCATTTCAAAAAATCGTTCGAACATATATGGCATGATGCATTCCTCTTCATTTGATTGTCCGATAAGATTCGCCCCTGCCAAAGGTTTTGGGATGATTCCAAAAACTTGACTACCTATTTCCCGTACAGCCCTTGAAACGTACTCCATTAGTCTAAGATTTAAATGTTCCTAGAACATGCCAAGATTGTCTAAGAGTGATTTGTGTGTGAATAAAATCAAAAGAGTTTCGGAAAATACTCACATTGATCGGATGAGTTGAAAAGTTTTTATGCATTTCGGTGTAAGCTCCAAGTCCTCTTGAGTGTTTCCAACACTTGGGTGAGTTTCCCTATCACCTTGATCCATTCCTTGATGTGCTAGCAAGAACAAAAAAATGAAAGAAAATTTTCCTTCCAAGGTTCAAAGTTTCGGCCATGGTAGAGAAAAAGAGAGAGAAGAGTTTTTGTGCTTTTTTTTTGTTTCCTAAAAACAATTACCAATTTCTTTTTCCAAAAAAAAATGTATATACTTTTCAAAAAGCAAAAGTCAAAAGTGTGTTGTGTAAGATTCATTAAATGCTTTCAACTACCACCATCAGTCTTGTGAAGACATTTGATGTAAGTTAGTGGGCCCCACTTTAAATTCAAAATTCAAGTGGGCATGCTCAACACACTTTGGGCTCGGGTTCGTTTAATCCGATTAAATGAATTTTCCGTTGCGACATAATTAAATCCAATTTAATTAAATAATAGTGCCTCGCAAAATTATTACGAAAGTCGCTCGGGAATTAATTCTAAATTAATTCATTCGCTTGAATTAAAATCCAATTTTAATTCCGCGTTGAAATCTAATTTCAATTAATATATCCAATATATTATTTTAGCCCAATTAAATAAATTAAATAGTAAAATCTAATTTAACTATTAAATTTATTTTACCGATTAATTCTAAATTATTCGCGTTCTCTCTTCTCGACGAATTTAATCCCAGATTAATATTCTGTTCGAGTCAAATCTCAACGGTGAATCTTCGGGAAGCGACCCAAGAGATCCCTGGATATGTTGGCAGTAAATACGGTCATCGGACTATCCGAATACGTGCGTACCTGGTACCACGTTCTTACCGATTTACAAGACATGGTTGGCTTCTAGCAAAGCACTGTGCCTACCCAATTCTCCATAAATATTCTTTATAGGAATATGTAATCTTTGTCAGGCGTAGCATACGTAGTATTGTGTATTACGATCCAGTATCAGAATGTCACATGCTAGGCCTGGGGCTGGAATTGTGTCTGCCTCGTACGAAGCATATAATGGATCTCATGTAACTAGTCTCTATATTCAGATAATCATGACCTTGTCATATTATCCCGATAGCTGCAGCATACAAGAGCACCAGTTCCGTTTCCTGCATGATCATCATCTCCATATGACTGAAGTGATACTTCCATCTTGACATCACATCTAATACACTACGATTCTCAGTATACCCAGAAGAGGCGTAGACAGAACCTGTTAAAGCCCCGGACGACCAAAACCAAAGTATACTGATTGTCGCAAGTATTAGCGATGCAAGTCTTAGGTTAAGACCAAATACACCTACCCTGATTCGGACTCCCAAAGACACATAGTCATACTACCAATGGGATTTCGAGGGGTCTATCCAGAGCGAAGCTGTTTCCGTGCAATACTAATCTATTCCACATTATTGATGTCCAATCTCGATAATACTATGACTAGGGATATTTAATGATTAAACCTTAGTGGATTAATATTGTCTCATATCTTATTACTCTGGTACTAATCATATGGACTTTTATCATTTATGTATCTCGGCAAACCAATTACAAATGATAAAAGAGCAATTTCCTTTGTCACATACTTAATTTGTACAACAACACTATGTTTTGTAAAAATAGTGATGCTACGGGTCATAATTGTCCAACAATCTCCCACTTGGCCTATAGCCAATCACTCAAGTGTCCTACAACTGAACTATGTACGGGTCGCTCAAACTTCTGCTGAGAAACACCTTTCGTCAGCGGATTTACAATATTGTCATCAGATGTATTTTATTCGATCATCACATCGCCACGATGTATGATATGATGAATCAAATGAAACCGTCGAAGTACATACTTGGATCATTGATGAGACTGCGGTTCCTTAGCCTGTGTTGTAGCCTAGCTCAGCTGCTAACAGAACTACACCAAATCCAATTAGGATTATATAGATCCAAAATGCTTCTTTTGCTGCCTCAGCTCTAGCAATATTCCATTTTTGTTATTTATTCGGTAACAGTATCTTACTTGGAAGATTTCCAGCTCACTGTTCCGTTATTCAAACTAAATTATGTACCCTTATTACGACTTACAATCGTCATTATCGGTTTGGAAACTTGCAGTGGTGAACATAGTCACCTCAAGTTCTCATTTCCCCATATATCCAGAAAGCATCCTTAGTTCGTCCAAGATACTCAAGGATGTTCTTTAGATCAATCCAGTGACTATCACCTGGATTGCCCATATACCGTCTATATATGTTCAAAGCATATGAGACATCAAGTCACATACATTTCAAAAACGTACGAATTCTGGGAGGGTTGTCAGCAGCTTTCTGATCTATCCCAGTAGATCTTTATTTATAGAATAAAACCTGCTTCTCCCAGGTATTCCATGGAGAATTTTAATGAAAGACATGATTTCACCTATTATTTTATGGGAATGTTATTGCTAAGAAGCAATACATCATCAACTTATAGGACATTCATTGTCAGTGCGCTCCCACTAATCTTCTTATATACACAAGAATCATATTCATTTTGAATGAAATCATATGCCATTATGATCTCATCAAAACGTCGGTTCCAAGAACACAATGCTTGCTTCAATCCATAAATGGATCGATTTAACTTGCAAACCTTGTTTGCATGTTTTGGCATGACAAAACCGTCAGGATGTTTATAAACATCCTCCAAAAGGTTTCCGTTTAAGGAAAGCGGTTTTGACATTCAGCTGTCTGACCAGTGCTTACACACGTGTATAACGCAAGGGCACATATCGTTCAAGTAGTATAAAAATATCGATCCCACGAGGACTTAATATCTAATCTATTAATTTTATGAGGTCAAATGATTACTAGTATCTAACAGGTTGTTTGATTGATTTGAAATGGTGACGATTCTAAATTTAAAAACAAGTAAATAAAATTGTTTGAAAGTAGGTTTTAAGAAAATTCAATATTAAAAACTATCTAGGGTTGTGATTTCTTCCAATATCATTTTAAAGATTAAGTGGTTATCTTAAAGTTGGGTAATATATTGATTTATAAACCTGGAACACTAAATTATGTGTAAGCCTCTGTCGATGTCAGACACAAATACCCAGTTTAACCCAATTGAACCATATGTCTATGTCAACCAAATTATCTGGATTCATTAAGTTTAAGTTCCAATTATGGCTATGTTGGACAATTATGACCCATAGCGTCACTATTTGTACAGATCATGGTGTTGTTGTACAAATTAACTATGTGACAAAGGAGATTGCACTCTTATCATTTGTGATTAGATCACCTAGATATATAAATGATAGGAGGTCCCTATGATTTGTTCCTGGACGGAGAATGATATGAGACAGTGTGAGTCCACGAAGGATAAATCATTAATATCCCTAGTCAGAGTATTATCGAGATTGGACATCGATAAATACGTAAAAGACTAGTATTACACTTGTCCGTGTTTGTGAGGACACAACGACATAGTTCTCATATATTTGGGTATATGATACTCATGCAAGTGTAATAGGAGGTTGTGTTTTACCGATGGTACGGGAAACAGCTTCGTTCTGGATAGACCTCGCGGAATCCCATTGGTAGTATGACTATGTGTCTATGGGAGTCTGCAATCAGGTAGGTGTATTTGGTCTTAACCTGAGACTTGCACCTCTAATACTTACGACAATCAATATACTTTAGTTGAGGTCGTCCAGGGCTTTAACCGGTTCTGAGTACACCAATGCTGGGTATATTGAGAATCGTAGTGTGTTGGGTGTGATGTCAAAACGGAAGTATCACTCCAGTCGTAGTGGAGATGATGTCACGTAGGATACGGGACTAGTACTCTTGAATGCTCGAGCTATCGGGATATTATGACTAGGTCATGTATATCCGATTATAGAGACTAGTTACCAGACATTCGATATGTGCTTCGTACGGGGCAGACACAATTCCAGCCCCAGGCCTAGCACGTGATCATCCGATACTGGACAGAAATACGCAATACTACGGTATACTACGCTTGATATAGATCGTATATTCCTATAAGGATATTTCCGGAGAATTGGGTAGGCATGGCGCTTTGCTAGAAGCCAACCTTGTCTTGTAAATCGGTATAAACGTAGTACGAGGTACTTACGTGTTTGGATAGTCCGACGACCGTATTTAATGCCAACATATCCGGGGATCTCATGGGTCGCTTCCCAAAGATTCACCGATGACGTATGACTCACACTTTTATTAATTTGGGATTAATTTGAAGAGAGAGAAAATTAATATGGGATTAATTACGGAGATATTTTATTTGGGATAAAATATTAATTAAAGAGAGAGAACGATTAATTTGGAATTAATCGATAAAATAATATATTCGATATATTATGTGAAATTAGATTTCGACGCGGAATTAAAATTAGATTTTAATTCGGGCGAACGAATTAATTTAGAATTAATTCGTTAGCAACGTGAATAGTGATTTCACTAGGCGTAATCGTTTAATTACGTCGTGACAGAAAATTCGTTAATTTGGAATTAGCGAACCCGAGCCCGAGATTATTTGCGAGGGCATTCACATTTCAAATTCGAGTGCGGCACGCAAGTTAAAATAAGCGTCAAATCATTTGTCACATCAAGCGTCAAATCACTTGTCACTTTGAGTGATGTGACTTGACAACATGTCACTTTATTAAAGTGATGTGAGTTGATGTGAATAGTGAAAGGTGATTGAAAAAGCATTATTTTCTTTTTGCTTTTTGAATTTTTGATAAAAGGAAAATGCTTTATGTATTTGTTTTGTTTTTGGAAAATAAAACAAATATATATATATTACATTTTCTTTTATCATTTTCTCTCTCTCTTTTACGTTTTTAGGGTTTTGGAGCCAAAACAATGGCTTCTCTCTCTCACGGTCTCAAGACCGTTTCTTCCTCTCCTTTTTGGGTTTTGACTGAACAAATAAGAGAAGTAAGGAAGAAGACTAGTGCTAGCACACACATGGTTATTACATAGGTGATAGGGAAGTGTTCTTTTGAGCTTGGAATTTATTTTTGAAGCTTGAAGCTTGGAGCTTCCATGGTGGGCTTCAATGGTCGAATTTTGAAGGCATCAAAACAAACCCTAACCGAGCATCACAGCAGCTCAATGGAGTCCAAAACCGAGCCTCAACAAGGAGGAAAATGGATCTTGTTCTTCCTAGCATCAAACCATTCATTGTGAGTATGTATTCCGCCTTACTCCTTGAAGTATTCATGCGTTTTTCTTGCTTATTTGATGGATCTTGGGACCTAATAGAAACCAACAATGGTATCAGAGCTTTGATCAAGCATGAAAAAGTTAGGTTTGAAATTGGGTAAAATCAATTGAAGCATGATTTGGTTGAATTGATTGATTAAGTATGCTTGTATGTTGATTAATTGAAGTTGTGTATGTTCAATTTCATGAAATTGGATTGGATCCATTTTTCCCAAAATTTTGGGCATGCAAATTGGGTAAAATCAATTGAAGCATGATTTGGTTGAATTGATTGATTAAGTATGCTTGTATGTTGATTAATTGAAGTTGTGTATGTTCAATTTCATGAAATTAGATTGGATCCATTTTTTCCCCAAATTTTGGGCATGGCCGAAAAATTGAGACCCTAATATTGGTGAATTTTTGTTTGTTTGATCATTGGATGACTTAAAACAATTGGGTAATGTTGATTTGAGGTTTAATTGGATTGAATTTTGAATTGGACATATTTTTCCCAAATTAGTGGCTTGGCCGAAACTTTGAATTTTTGAAATTCATTGTGTTTTTTGATGTTGATTCATTGGATGAGTTGAATTGATTTGGGAAATGATGATTGTGGATTCAATTTGATTGAAACCAAATCGGATTGAAAAACCCCTAATTGCCGAGACTTTAAGCATGTAAATTGGGTTTGATTTTGATAAATTGTGTTGGACACTATTTGTTGTTAAAGTGCATGATTAATTATGCTAATTGATGTTTTAGAAATGTTAATTGGGTGATTAATTGTGTATTACACTTAGGTTAATTAATTATGGAATTTGGAATTTTATAAGTTATTAATTGGGCTTGTTTTTGGAAATTTGGCCTTATAGGATGTAATTGGGCTTTTGGGCTTGGTTGTACCAAGTTTGGTTTAGGCCAATTTGGTTGGATCCAATTGGGCCCAAAACCGCATCCAAAAAGTCCAATTATGACTTAATGGACCTTAATTATTTAATTGGGCCTAATGGGCCAAAATTAATTTTGGGCTTGTGGGGTAAATCCCGGATTGGACCTTGGTTATCGGTTTGACCCGAGTTGACCAAAAGTCCACGGCTTATAGAAATTAATTAAAAGCCCATTGGACTTTAATTAAATAAACATTAGATGTATATCGGGCTTAGCGACCCGTTGCGATTAAATTTGGAATTTAAGTCGTAAAGGTTCTTTCTTAATAAAAGTGTAATATTTAATTTGGATTAAATAGTGAATTAGTATTAAATACAAATTGAATTGGATTTATTTTGTAGTTTAATTTAATTCAAGAATTTGTACTTTGAGTACTTATTCGCAAAACGAGTTTGACTCGCGCAAAAAATCAAATCGTTGTTTGAACATTGGATGATCACTAATTATCAGATTAATTAATTGGATTAGATTGATTGATAACATGCTTGTATGAATACATGGTTGCGATGCATGAATAATGTATATCAGATGGATATTAGTCGGGTGGGACAATTTTGGAAATTGTAATAAATTTGATTTATTAATTGGACCTGCGTGTCCAGCCTTATCACCTCTATTCTCATTGTATTTCTCTTCTCACCTATTCCCCTTAATGTAAATGAGGTTTCTTTAGAAGTGTAGTGTAACGGGTAGAAGTAAATACATGTGCTAGCTTGGAGAGAGAGAGAGAGAAAATGAGAGATTTGATTCGGATCAATGTGTAAAGTATCCATCCGCATATCAGTATTTTTTTCATATATGCTTTATTATGTGTTTAGAATGCATGTTTAAGGGTGTATGATGATGAGACCTTAACAAAGATAATAAATTGGTTGCCAATTTGCACGCGAAAAACCCTCCTCAATATTAAGTGTCTTTCCTTCCATTGAGTGATTCTCACTCAAGATCCTAGACGACATTGGTTTGTTGGCCAAAGGCAAGGCATTTGTCTGTCGAAGATGTGTTTTGAATCACGAAGGCTTTGTTCCATATCGGTGTCTTGTCCAAGTTGTGTTTGTTGGCCAAAGTCAAGACCACTTCTTGTCCATCGACATTGATTACGAAGCTTTCCATGGTCAATGGGTCGCGCTTGACTGGGATCACTAAGTTTGTTGTGCCAAAGCCAAGGCTTAGTTGATTCAGAGGAAAAAGTTAGGTAATACATTGGATGTATTAGCATATATAAGATATATGTTTCGGACTTGGATGTCCCCCTACCGGATCTAGGAATTGGATTAGATCCAATCGATCTTAGAGATCTACCTAGTTAATTATCATACATTTGTTGGCCAAAGTCAAGATTGTGTGATATTTAACGGGACCCTAGCCCACTAGGAAACGCGGTTTCCCGAGTACTCGACAGAGGGTTAGAGGCTCGCTGAAAAATAGTGGGAGGCAAGAATTGAATTTGCAATACTCGTTCAATACTCGCCATACGCGCTCATTCAAATTATTTCGTCATTAGATTAATGTTAGTTGTACTAATATTAAATTGTTGTTTTAATTAACAGTTGGACTGTATTATAGTTTATTAATATAATTGGATTATATTAATCAATATATTTGAATTAATTAATTCAGTTACAGTTGATTTTATAATTGGATTATAGTAATCAATATAATTGAGGTTAATTAATTTAGATTATATTTGATTATATAGTTGGACTATTATAATCATTATAATAAATAGTACCACAAATCCTTGATTAAATAGTTGGACTATTAGAATCAAGATATAAATGAAAGATTAGTGTTTAAGACATAATCCTGGGTGAAAATGTATTTAAATGACTTTAATTTTCAAATTGGGAATAAATTTCAGGATCGTCCTGGAAAAATAATAAAAGTTATTTTATTTGATAAAATATATATTAAGCCTAAGCCTGGAGTTAAGCAAATAAGTGGAACATGATATTTGGAATATTCATGTAATGATAACTTTAGTGTTAATCCACTATTACTTATCATATAGACTCCTTAATTTCCTTATCAGAACTAAGGATTAGATTCTTAAAGTATGATATTGAAATTGAAGGATATTCAAAGATTAGATCTTAGAAGTACTTTTAAAATTGCAATAATAATTCTGGAGAATTAATGACTATTCTCAAGGAGACAAAGTCAAACTTTGCAATTAGGCAAGTAGTGCAAGGCACAACTTACTTCAATATTCTAGAAACCCGAGACTTGGCCTAAGGCTACCAGAATATTGAAAATGGAAAAGGCAAAATCATTATAATCTTCTAGGAAGATAAAAGGACATATCCCAAGTAGGAATTGAAGACGAGCAAGGTTCTGACTTCAAAAATGATTGTCATAATTATGTTCACAGCTAGTATTAAAATTAGATTTTAGATACTTAGTGTGTGTACATAAAGTATATATATTGATGTTCAGAATCTGTTTTGAACAGGATACTGACTTCGATTGAGATTATCTGCGAATTGGAAACGGGACGAAAGTCGCTGTTTTAACCGTAGATAGCCAAATTAGGAACTACCTTTAGGTATTTACCTAAATTGGAAACTGTTATAATGTAACTAGTTTGACTAGAAACATTATCTTCATATCGCGTATAACCCGCTGCGGTGTGAACCTTTATATTCTAGAACACTAAAAGTCTTTATTATATAAAGATGATATTGAGATAAACACATTAGATGTGAATAACAGAATTTATATTTTGAATATAAATAATATCTCAATTATATATAATGACATATAAATAGCTCAAACTAATTTGATCAATTAAGAAACTTAATTGTGGCATAGTTGTCAAGGACACTATTAAACAAGAATCGTATATCCGCATTTGAAGAGCGGGTACCAGGGACTAATTTGATTCAATTCAAAAAAGTCTAAGAATCTAGTTTATTGGGCAAAACGCCTAAACGCCTAAAACACTATTACTTGGTAAAAGTGTCAGTGCCACCGATCTGTTAGCCCTAGTTCATAGTGAAGCAAGTAGGCCCGTGTCTAGCTAGGCTAGATATGGATATGAATATTTCATGACCTTTACGGATGTGGCATCGCGTATGTTATGTGTTTCTTTTGAAACACAAATCGGAAACTTTCAAGTTTCGACACGAAATAAACAAACAGATCGGCTAAAGTATGAAACCGTCACGGTAAGACCGTAATGGAAAATACTTAAGCAATAAGTTTCTAGCATACTTGAAAGAGTATAGTATTCTTTCAAATGAGGACTCCTCCCGGAACACGTCAGTTTGACAGTGTGTCCGAACAGGATTAATCGAATTTTGTTAGACATAATAAGGTTAATCACGAGTCGCTCTAAGCTACCATTTCCTTCAACAGATAAGCTTTAACCAGTGCAAGAACTTATTTAGAATAAGGTTCCATAAATATCTGTTTGACAAATAACATATTAGATATGAACGGGAAAGAAACCGAGTTTCACATTCCTGTTAAATTTGGGTATGCTAGGCATATGTTTGGATGATACCAAATTAAAACCCAAATAGGATAAGTGTCAATTGTAGGTCATCCTAGGGATACCATAAATATTGTACTTATACATCTCACAAGAGAACAATTAGATTGTTGCTCACCATGCGGTTTTCCTAAGAGGAATACCGATATGCAGTGGTAAGTGGGAGGATAGTAAAACTCGATGAAAATCGGAGTAATACTGTCCCAGGCACCAAATCCTAATGGAACAGATATAGTTCATCAATGATGAAACTATTACCATTAATCTTTGAATACACAAGAACGCGTAGGTCTGAGAGAATCAGAAAAACAACCTGGGTATGAGTTTCTATCTCGCCTCATAGAGATGTCTATCTTATTGAGATATACCAACTGACTACGTATGAGGAAGTGATACAAGGTATCGACTCCCTATTATGACAAAGTGTCATGAGTCTGAAATGGATTCCATGTAAATTAACCAGTTTTGGATACTAGTTAATGTACCACAAGGCATTGTGCCTATTGGTACTTTATGAGTCTTCAAGGAAGAAAGACATACATGGATGGCAACATACCAACGTATAAAGCTAGGCTTTTAGCGGAAACGTATCGTTATCAACATTTTGTTGATTACGATTCAACCTTTTACCAGTTGCCACAGAAGATTTATTTGGATAATGCTTATTATTCGATCCATGATTGGATTGAATCAAGCATTAGATTCTTAGAATTATCGTTTTGGTGTAATCATAATGGTTTATGATTTAATTCAAAACGAAATGATTCTTGTGTATATAAGAGGGTTAGTGGGAGCGCACTGACAGTGGCTGTCCTATAAAATAATGATAATACCTCATTTCTTGGAATGATATTCCCATAAAATAACTATTGGCGAAAGCTTGGCTTTCGAAATACTCTCCGAGAAACTGTACATTGAAAAATGTACGAGACCTGGTGTCTCATACGCTTTGAGCATATGGATTCACAAACAGACCAATCCGAGTGAAAGTCACTGGATTGATGTTATGAACATCTGTTAGTATCTTAGAGAACTAAGGATGATGTCTTAGTCTATGGAGAATGAGAACTTGAAGTGACTGAGGTCACTGTAGCAAGTTTCATATAACCGATAAAGACGACTAAAGTCACAAATGGTACTATACAGTTTGAATAACGGTACAGTGAGCTGGAAATCTTCCAAGCAAGATATTGTTACCGAATAAACAACAAATGCGGGTTAATTGCAGCAATTGAGGCAACAATAGAAGCCATCTGGGTCAATAACAAATCTAATTAGATTAGATATGGTTCTGTTAGCAGCTGATCTAGGCGTCAGCACAGGCTAAAGAATTAATGGTCTCATCACGATCCAGATATATACTTCGACTATTCATCTGATTCGTTTGGATCATACATCGTGGTGATGTGATGATCGAATAAATCGCATCATGATGATAATCATGCAAATCCGCTGACGAAAGCTTTTCTCAGCAGTTTGGGCCCAACCGTACATAGTTCGGGTGTCAGACACTCGAAGTGCCTGGCTATAGGCCAAGTGGGAGATTGTTGGACAATTATAACCCATAGCGTCACTATTTGTACAGATCATGGTGTTGTGTACAAATTAACTATGTGACAAAGAAGATTGCACTCTTATCATTTATGATTAGATCACTAGATATATAAATGATAGGAGGTCCCTATGATTTGTTCCTGGACGGGAGAATGATATGAGACAGTGTCAGTCCACGAAGGATAAATCATTAAATATCCCTAGTCAGAGTATTATCGAGATTGGACATTGATAAATACGTAAAAGACTAGTATTACATTTGTGCGCATTTGTGAGGACACAACGGCATAGTTCTCATATATTGGGTATAGGATACTCATGCAAGTGTAATAGGAGGTTGTGTTTTACCAATGGTACGGGAAACAGCTTCGCTCTGGATAGACCCCGCCGAGGAATCCCATTGTAGTATGACTATGTGTCTATGGGAGTCTGCAATCAGGGTAGGTGTTGTGGTCTTAACCTGAGACTTGCACCGCTAATACTTATGACAATCAATATACTTTAGTTGAGGTCATCCAGGGCTTTAACCGGTCTGAGTACGCCAATGCTGGGTATATTGAGAATCGTAGTGTGTGGGTGTGATGTCAAGACGGAAGTATCACTCCAGTCGTAGTGGAGATGATGTCACGTAGGTTACGAGACTGGTACTCTTGAATGCTCGAGCTATCGGGATATTATGACTAGGTCATGTATATCCGATTATAGAAACTAGTTACCAGACATTCAATATGTGCTTCGTACGGGGCAGACACAATTCCAGCCCCAGGCCTAGCACGTGATCATCCGATACTGGACAGAAATACGCAATACTACGGTATACTACGCTTGATATAGATCGTATATTCCTATAAGGATATTTCCGGAGAATTTGGTAGGCATGCGTTTTGCTAGAAGCCAACCTTGTCTTGTAAATCGGTATAAACGTAGTACGAGGTACTTACGTGTTTGGATAGTCCGACGACCGTATTTCTTGCCCAACATATCCGGGGATCTCATGGGTCGCTTCCCAAAGATTCACCGATGACGTATGACTCGCACTTTTATTAATCTGGGATTAATTTGAAGAGAGAGAAATTATATGGGATTATTACGGAGATATTTTATCTGGGATAAAAATATTAATAAAGAGAGAGAACGATTAATTTGGAATAATCGATAAAATAATATATTCGATATATTATGTGAAATTGGATTCGATGCGGAATTAAAATTAGATTTTAATTTGGGCGAATGAATTAATTTAGAATTAATTCGTTAGCGACATGATAGTGATTTCACTAGGCGTAATCGTTTAATTACGTCGCGACGGAAAATTCATTAATTTGGAATTAGCAAACCCGAGCCGAGATTATTTGCGGAGCGCATTCACATTTCGAATTCGAGGTGCGGCACGCAAGTCAAAACGAGCGTCAAATCATTGTCACATCAAGCGTCAAATCACTTGTCACTTTGAGTGATGTGACTTGACAACATGTCACTTTAATTAAAGTGATGTGAGTTGATGTGAATAGTGAAAGGTGATTGAAAAAACATTATTTGCTTTTGCTTTTTGACTTTTGATAAAAGGAAAATGCTTATGTATTTGTTTTGTTTTGGGGAAAATAAAACAAATATATATATATTACATTTTCTTTTATCATTTTCTCTCTCTCTTTTACGTTTTTAGGGTTGTGGAGCCAAAACAATGGCTTCTCTCTCTCACGGTCTCAAGCCGTTTCTTCCTCTCATTTTTGGGTTTTGACCGAACAAAGAAGAGAAACCTAGGAAGAAGACTAGTGCTAGCACACACATGGGTTATTACATAGGTGATAGGGAAGTGTTCTTTTGAGCTTGGAATTTATTTTTGAAGCTTGAAGCTTGGAGCTTCCATGGTGGGCTTCAATGGCCGAATTTTTGAAGGCATCAAAACACCCCAACCGAGCATCACAACAGTTCAATGGAGTCCAAACCGAGCTTCAACAAGGAGGAAAATGGATCTTGTTCTTCCTAGCATCAAACCATTCATTGTGAGTATGTATTCCGTCTTACTCCTTGAAGTATTCATGCGTTTTTCTTGCTTATTTGATGGATCTTGGGACCTAATTAGAAACCAACGGGCTACCCCCCGCCGACAGGTATATCTATCCTGTAAGGAAATCTATTAAAGGGTTATCTATCCTCAAGGAAGATCGTGGACTATTGAGTCTAAGGTCTTAAACTTAAAATCCATATGTCTAGTTCATTTTAAGTTTCCCAGTTCAATTTTATTAATGGCCAGTTAATGAAAAAGCATAAGATTAAGACTCAATAAATAAATCTTTATATTACCCAAGCTATAATCTAACCCCTTATAAACCGGTGATATTGGATTTCATCACAACCCCAGATAATTGGCTTAGTTACGACACATATTTACAGGTAGTAAAAAAACTTAAATAAAATAAAAGACATAAAGTAAAATACTGAAAATTAAATACTGAAAATTAAATACTGAAAAGTAAATGCTGAAAGTAAATGCTGAAATTAAATACTGAAAATTAAATGCTGAAAGTAATTACTGAAAGTAAATTGCTGAAAGTAAATGCTGAAAGTAAATTGCTGAAAGTAAATTGCTGAAGTAAATTACTGAAAAGTAAAAACTGAAAATTAAATAAAGAAAAGTATTGTGCGTAAAAGTAAATTGCGGAAAGTAAAAACTGAAAAGTAAGGAAAAAAGCGAAAAAGCGGAAATTAATTACTGAAAGCTGTAATTAAACAAACAAGATACAATCTTCTTAGTATTATTAAGGAATTCCTTAGGAGAAAGTATGAATTTTACAAATGAAATGGCTTGGTATTTATAGGCAAAATTTTGCCTCCATCAAATCATCCACCAAATCAATTATTAATTGCTCCACTAATTGCTCCACCAAATCCATTATTAATTGCTCCACTAATCTCTTATCATGTTTGGTGATGATTTGATAATTTTTATTATTAATTTAATTTTTTTCTTTGAAAATGATTGAAAGTGACTTTAATAATTACACACAACACACTTTTGGATGGTTCATCAATTCCGGGCATGAAATCTTCAGAATTCGAAATTATTTTGTCTTCAGGGACATGCTTCCCATCCAATTTTCTTTATTCAGGGACAAGCTTCCCATCCAATTTTCTTATAAACTGGCAAACAGGGTCTTTTTGAGTCATATTCCCAAGACTTAATTGTTGTCTTTCTTTTTGGAATTGTGTATGTAATTTGCGAATGGTTATGTGAACATATCCACTGGGATGCGTCTCAAGAGTTGAAGATATATCATCTAAATACTCCTTACTCAAGCCATCCCTAATGAATTTAATTTTGTCTTCGCGATTATCAGACACCATTCCTAAAGAACGACAACAAGTATTGCAATTCCAGCGTGCACATTTGTAACAAACACCCATTTGTTTAGCTCTACGTTTCTTTACATAGGTGCTTCTTCCTAAGCCAGATAAATATGAAATAAAAGAGTCAGAAGACTCACCTGCCAATCAGACCCGTGCTTCAATAATCCAATGAATGTCAGTAGGAATACCTTTGATCATCAGTAGTCTCATCCGTTCCAAGCGAGCTTTGTAGAAAATAAGAGAGTTTTGAGGGAGAGAAGGAAATTGCTTGTGAAGATTTGCGAGAACTTCTTCCATCCTGAAATGTCTTAATCTGTAAAAACTGAAAACAACCAATTTAAATCACACCAAATCACAATATATACACAAATTACATGGGTTGCCTCCCTGCTAGCTCTAAGTTTAAAGTCGTCAGCTAGACGTGACTGCTCGAACGTTTATACTGGATCTGAAAGTGTGACACTTTCTTTTTGTCGCTCAAATGATTCTCCCTAGTAGTGCTTAACACGCTTGTTTTTAACCTTGAAAGTTTTGTCGAAGTCAGGATCATGTATCTCAACGACTCTGTCTGGTAAAACCTTGGTGATCACAAATGGACCTGACCACCGTGATTTTGGCTTCCATGGGAAGAATTTGACCCTTAATTTGTTTAACAGTACCTTCTACCCTGGTTCCAGTTGTATGCGCACTAACTTCTCATCCTGTCTCTTCTTGGCATTTTCTTTGTACAATTTGGCATCCTCAAAAGGTTGATTGTGAAATTCCTCCAATTCATTGAGCTGGTGGAACTTTTCCTCTTCTGTTGCTTGTAGTGTAAGAATTGGCTTTTTCAGTGCAAAAGACGTTTTATCTTCAGGCTCCACAGGTAATTGACATGTTTTAAGTTTGTCAGTAGAACTTTGTATTGCATTGGAGTTCTGAATGGTACTGTGTATCACATCAAGTCTGAAACATTCCTCCTTCTTGTCATCATCTGGGAAATTCATGGCTTTGAAAACATTGAATGTTACTTCTTGGTCTTGTACCCTCATGGTTAGTTCTCTTTTTTGTACATCAATAATGGTTCGACCTGTAGCCAAGAATGGTCTCTCGAGGATGATTGGCACGTCTGCGTCTTCCTCCATATCAAGGACAATAAAATCTGCTGGGACAATGAATTTTTCAACCTTGACCAGCACATCCTCAACTACGCCTCTTGGAACTACGAGCGTTCTATCAGCAAGTTGTAGTGAGACTGAAGTGGGCATTGTTTCTCCAATCTGCAGTTTCCTGAAAATAGAAAAAGACATCAAGTTAACACTAGCACCTAAATCACACAGAGCCTTACCAAAGTCATGTTCTCCTATGGTGCAAGGAACAATGAAACTGCCAGGATGTTTCAACTTTGGAGGAAGTTTTCTCTGAATGATGGCACTACATTCTTCTGATAATGCTACTGTCTCATAATCTCTCAATCTCCTCTTTCGTGAAAGAATGTCTTTCATGAATTTGGCATAGCTGGGCATTTGTTCCAACGCTTCAGCAAATGGAATGTTGATATGCAGCTTTTTTAACACCTCAAGAATCGAGCAAACTGCTTGTCCAATTTATTCTTCTGAAGACGCTGAGGAAAATGTGGAGGTGGAGTGATCTGTTCTTTTTCCTTTGCTTCTTTTTCCTCCTCCATCTGTTGCTTTGTTTTTTTGGAAAATCTCAATTGTTATTGCCTTGATTCCAACATCTTTTTTGATTTCAATACCGCTTTTTAACATGATGGCATGACATTGCTCCTTCCCAATGTTCCTTGGATTTGGCTCTGTGTTGTTAGGAATGGTACCTGGCGGTCTGTAACTCTGAGCATTAGCCAGTTGTCCAATTTGATCTCCAGTGCTTTAATAGAAGCTGATTGACTTTGAATTAATGCTGCTTGGGATTGAAACATAGCATCATATCTTGCTGCTTGAGATTGAAACATAGCATCATATCTTGCTGCTTGAGAGTCGTGTTTTGCTTCTATCTTTTTCAAGTGGGTCAACACTTCTGTTATTCCTGGTTCATTTGCCTGTTCCTGGCTTTTGTTCGTTGTTGGAATCTGGGTGGTGGATTGTTCATTAGCCCTGAATTGTTACTCCATGCGAAATTGGGATGATTCATCCACCCTGGGTTGTAGGTGTTGGAATATGGATTGTTCCCCTGTCTGTTGAAATTATTGACATAATTCACCGTTTCTTTATGTTGGTTGAAAGATTCTGACTCAGGTGCTCCTCCAAATGGTGAACTTGTGGATCCACCATTAATTTTTATGTTAAGAGTTTCCAGATTTTTGCAAATCACATCCAGCTTGGAATTCAGTGCTGTGTTGGCTCCAACTTCATAAATTCCTACAATTCTTTGGATCATGCTCCTTTCTGTTAGCCATAAAGAATTGTTGTTGGCCATTTCTTTGATTAGGTCCCAGGCTTCATCTTCTCATTTTTCCATTAAAGCTCCTCCAGCAGCAGCATCGATTGTTGTTCCTATTATTCCAGAAAGTCCATTATAGAATGTTTGGACTTGAAGCCATTTTGGAATTTCATGGTGAGGACATTTCCGGAGTAAATCTTTGTACCTTTCCCAAGATTCGCAGAGGGATTCTGAATTTTGTTGTACAAAGGATATGATGTCATTCCTCAACTTTCCGGTTCTGGCTGGTGGAAAGTACTTTGCAAGAAATTTGGTGGCTAAAGTGTTCCAAGTTGTGATAGAACCTGCTGGTAGTGAATGTAGCCAAGCTTTAGCTCTGTCCTTCAAGGAGTATGGGAAAACACGCAGTCTTATTGCTTCTTCTGATGCTCTGTTGTAGTTGAAAGTGCCGTAAACTTCCAGGAAGTTACTGATGTGGGTATTAGGATCTTCAGTTGCATTCCCCCCGAACTGAACTGACTGCTGAATATCTGAATGCATGTTTTGATGTCACACGCATTTGCTGGTAAGGGAGGAAGTAAAATACATGAAATGAGTCTGTCAACCACCGGAATGGTTCTGTCTCGAATGGGAATTGGTGGTGCAACCTCCAACGGTTCAGGTTCCATGTTGACTAAAGCTTTTTGGCCTTCTCGCCTTTCCCTTTTCAACTGTCTGATGGTTCTTTCAATTTCTGGGTCAAGCGGTCGGAGTTCAAAGCTTCTGGTTCGTCTCATATAGTTTCTGAGAACCTGAAACACAAGAAAACAAAAAAAATAAGTAAAAAGAAATTAGATAAAAGTAACGTATCTAACCCCACAAATAATAGTGAAAGATAAATAAGTCCCCGGCAACGGCGCCAAAAACTTGACCGGTGCTTACACACGTGTATAACGCAAGCACATGTATCGTTCAAGTAGTATAAAATATCGATCCCACGAGGACTTAATATCTAATCTATTAATTTTATGAGGTCAAATGATTACTAGTATCTAACAGGTTGTTTGATTGATTTGAAATGATGATGATTCTAAATTTAAAAACAAGTAAATAAAATTGTTTGAAAGTAGGTTTTAAGAAAATTCAATATTAAAAACTATCTAGGGTTGTGATTTCTTTCAATATCATTTTAAAGCTGAAGTGGTTATCTTAAAGTTGGGTAATATATTGATTTATTAACTTGGAACACTAAATTATGTGTAAGCCTTTGTCGATGGTCAAACACAAATACCCAGTTTAACCCAATTGAACCATATGTCTATGTCAACCAAATTATCTGGATTCATTAAGTTTAAGTTCCAATTATGGCTACCCTCGCCCGACAGGTATATGTCTATCCTGTAAGGAAATCTATTAAAGGGTTATCTATCCTCAAGGAATATCGTGGACTATTGAGTCTAATGTCTTAAACTTAAAATCCCTATGTCTAGTTCATTTTAAGTTTCCCAGTTCAATTTTATTAATGGCCAGTTAATGAAAAAGTATTAAGATTAAGACTCAATAAATAAATTTTTATATTACCCAAGCTATAATCTAACCCATTATAAACCGGTGATATTGGATTTCATCACAACTCCAGATAACTGGCTTAGTTACGACACATATTTACGGGTAGTAAAAAAAACTTAAATAAAATAAAAGACATAAAGTAAAATACTGAAAATTAAATACTGAAAATAAATACTGAAAAGTTAATGCTGAAAGTAAATGCTGAAATTAAATACTGAAAATTAAATGCTGAAAGTAAATTACTGAAAAGTAAATTGCTGAAAGTAATTACTGAAAAGTAAATTGCTGAAAGTAAATTGCTGAAAAGTAAATTACTGAAAAGTAAAAACTGAAAATTAAAGAAAGAAACTAATGTGCGTAAAAGTAAATTGCGGAAAGTAAAAACTGAAAAGTAATGAAAAGAAAGTGCGAAAGCGGAAATTAATTACTGGAAGCTGTAAATAAACAAACAAGATACAATCTTCTTAGTATTCTTAGGAATTCCTTAGAAGAATTATGAATTTTAGAAATGAAATGGCTTGGTATTTATAGGCAAAATTTTGCCTCCATCAAATCATCCACCAAATCAATTATTAATTACTCCACTAATTGCTCCACCAAATCCATTATTAATTGCTCCACTAATCTATTATCATGTTTGGTGATGATTTGATAATTTTTATTATTTGTTTATTATTTAATTTTTTTGCTTTGAAAATGATTGAAAGTGACTTTAATAATTACACACAACACACTTTTTGATGGTTCATCAATTTCGGGTATGAAATCGTTAGAATTAGAAATTATTTTGTCTTTCATAGCTGTAGATATTTGAGTCTTCTTTAATCTGGAACTTGAATCAGCTCAATCCGATATCGGAGTAAAGAGTTATGCCCAACTTACAACAGATACGCAAAACTGGAATTTCCAAAACTACACTTCGTCAAAAACGCCCTTTCAAGTTTCCAATCTCCAAAATAAAATATGAAGTCTAATAATTGCCCTTATTTGACCTATATTTCGTCCTAAATGATTTCATTGAGAACCGATATTATTTTATCTGCAAAATAAACTAAAACACATCAAAACGTTTATCAAACCCGAGAAATTAAACAAAATATTAAGTTAAAGGGGCGGTAAATATTGATATATTTTCCGCTCATCACTGTCATATTTCATAAATGAAATATGCAGTTATTGTTGGACAAAATGACCCATAGCGTCATTATTTGCACAGATCATTGTGTTGTTGTAGCAAATTAACTATGTGACAAGGAAATTGCACTCTCATCATTTGTGATTAGATCACCATAAATATATATAAATGAAGAGAGTCCCTATGATTAGTTCCTGGACTGAGAATGATATGAGACAGTATCAGTCCCCGAAGGATTAATCATTAAGTATCCCTAGCCGTAGTATTATCGAGACTGGACATCGATAATGCGGAATAGGCTAGTATTGCACTTGTGTGCGTTGTGAGGGCACAACGACATAGTTCTCATATATATAAGTATTGGATACTTATGCAAGTGCGATAGGAGGTCGTGTTTCACCGATGGTACGGGAAACAGCTTCGCTCTAGATAGACCCCTAGGAATCCCATTGGTATTATGACTATGTGTCTATGGGAGGCCGAAATCAAGGTAGGTGTGTATAGTCTTAACCTGAGACTTACATCGCTAATACTTACGATAATCGATAGACTTTGGTCTTGGTGGTACAGGGCTTTAACCGGTTCTGCGTACACCACTTCTGGGTTTATCAGAGAGTCGTAGTGTATTGGGTGTGATGTAGAGACGGAAGTATCACTTCAGTCATATTGGAGATGATGTCACGCAGGACACGGTACTAGTGCTCTTAAGTGTTGCGCAACCATCGGGATGTTATGACTAGGTCATGCATATCCGATTATAGAGACTAGTTACCAGACATCCGACATGTGCTTCGGACAGGGCAGACGCTTATCCAGCCCCAGCCCTAGCACGTGACTATCCGATACTGGGCCGATATGCACAATACATTAGTATACTACGCTTGATACAGATCTTTGATATTCTTAAATGGATATGTCCGGAGAATTGGGTAGACTTGGTGCTTTGCTAGGAGTCGACCTTGTCTCGTAAATCGGTAGAACGTAGTACTTGGTACGTACGTGATTCAGATACTCCGACGACCGTATTTACTGCCAGCTAATCTGGGGATCTCATGGGTCGCTTCCCGATAATCCACCGATGACGCACAACTCGCACTCTTGAATAATCAGGGATTATATAGAAGAGAGAGAAAATTAATCTAGGATTAATTACGGAGATATTTTATCTAGGATAAAATATCGTCAAGAGAGAGATAACGATTAATTTGGAATTAATCGATTAAATTAATATATTCGATATATTAAATGAAATTAGATTTCGACGTGGAATTAAAATTAGATTTTAATTCGGGCGAACGAATTAATTTAGAATTAATTCGTTAGCGACGTGAATAGTGAATTCGCTAGGCGTAATCATTTAATTACGTCGCGACGGAAAAATCGTTAATTTGGAATTAACGAACCCGAGCCCGGGTTGTTGAGTTTTTCTAAGGTCCCAAGATCAAACAAGACATGAAAACATGCATGAATACACCAACGAAGATAGCGGAATACTTACATTGATCGGTTATGTCGATTTGAAGACGAATCATGCCCAAAAAACGCACTGCCTTTGTAAGCCCACTGCAGCAGTCCATGCTCACTGTCTTGGCAGTTTCGGGTCTCAAAACGAAGCTCCAAACTCCATCGGATGAGTCCTGCCTCATGGTCGAACCTCCCTACCACCTTCGCAAGACTTGTAAGTG
>SKCR01006292.1:0-25164 GCA_019454045.1 Zanthoxylum bungeanum
TTGATTTAGCTGAGGAGAAGCTGAGTAAGTTACCATTGCCTAGTGCTTTTTGTCAGTCGTGGCCTCTGACAGCGTCGCTGGGAGATGTTGATGGATGCCTTTGTTTAATTATCGAAAATAGTTTTCTTAATTATGAGTTATGGATGATGCAGGAATATGGAGTGCAGGCTTCTTGGAAAAAAATACATGAAATGGAGAATTTGTATGAAGATTCAACGATGGTGCAGCTATGTTATAAAAGAAGCAATGAAGTTATATTAATGATAAATGATGAGAAGGAACTGATAAGGTGTAATCTTAATGAAAATACAAAACCTGAAGCCTTCAAACTTTCAGAGAAGTTGGATGCAACTGCATATACAGAGAGTCTAATGTAATAAGCAATTAAGATTATATAAGAGTTTGTTTTGTTACATTTTAACGATTTTAATTATCTTCTCTAGTTTCTATTCATTCAAACAATTTTCATGATTTTAGCTTATAACAATGAAATCGGACAATGAATTATAGAAGTTATACTCATAAAAAGTGACAATGAAATGAGACTTGAAAATTTGATGATTACTAATTTAGAAGAAGCTAGTCATTTAGAAGGGCACAGAGAAAACTACATATGTAAGTTTGATCTTGTCCAAATTTTTTTTATCAACTTTCCTTATGTTCGCAGAGAATTTCGCAGGGTGCATGTAAGGTTCAAATATCAAAAGGGGTGTTGTATTTAAAAATGAAGGGCCAGATTAACAACTAAAAGTAAATCACATATTAAGATTTTGACTTTCAGCAACTGTTTGGACAGTTTATCCCACATCGTCTCATTGTCTGCATCCTATGATAACTGCTTCAAATGTGTTCCAACTGCTAGGTAGTGCTCCGTGTAATGAATCCAGCAGCCATACCTTCCAGCTGCAATGCATGAATCAGTTGCTGCCATGAAGAAGCAAACATGAAACTTTCGGTGGAGTTGAATCTTGAGCAAACCAACAAAAAATATTTTCGGTGGTTCACTGTGGTTTTATTGAAATTTTGGGTTTGATGAATGCTATAAATACAGAGCTCATCCTTGAGCTTAGAGCATCCCAAATTTGCAAGTTTTAAGTGTAGAAAACATTGTAGAGTGTTAGAGAGTGAAGATTTTTTGTAAAGTTCAATACTTTGTAATCTATTATTGTAAGTAATAGAGTTTCAGTTTTTCCTTTAAAAAAACTCTACAGTGATCAGAGAATCACAACAAGTGGTATCAGTAGCTTTGGTTATACTTTGGGGTCGTAAAACCGAAGAACAGAACTCGGTTCGGAAAATTCGGGTTTCGGGAAAGTTGTCAAAAATCAATTTTGAGCATACCATCAGCTAGTTCACGTCGAGACGAGCACGGTAGTATTTTTCGGCGATCGAACAGAGGTCCACAGCATCCACACGCGCCAACCGCAGGTTGAAGACGACCACGTCAGCGCCACACCAGCGCCCAGTCAGCGTCATGTCATCACACAGTCAGCAGCCACATCAGCGACATGTCATCTGCCATGTCAGCACGAGATCCACCTTTACTAATTCTAATTTAGAAATCTCTCTTATTATAATATAGAAATTATCAGTGATATTATCAACCGACCATACAGGCAGTATCCTCATTAAGTCAGATTTTCAATTAAGTCCAACTTACCAAAAATGCGGTGTTATTATTTGTCCATAAACCAGCCATATAGGCGGTAATCATCTGTCACCTAAAGACCGGCCATATAAGCGGTGTCACATTATGTAGAATAAATAAAACTAGCCATTAAGGTGGTATAACCTTTAGTTTAAATTATAATTTCCACATTATAATTAAGGGAGATTGATCTAAACTAAAAAAAATAAAAGCTTCACCATTCCCTCAGTGAAAATTTAACTACTAAACATAAAAGAAAATAAACTATTAATATTACTAAAAATAAAAATACATAATTAAAATACTGAAAATAAATATAAACAAGATGCAATCCTTAAATTCCTTACAAAAACCTAAGGAAAGCATAAGATTTACAAATGAAATGGCTTGGTATTTATAGGCAAAATTTTGCCTCCACCAATTTCTCCACAAATTAATCCACCAAACATGGCACTAAATATGGCATAAAACATGGCACCAAATCCTCCACCAAACATGCAAGCATGTTTGGTGGAAGTTTGACAATTTTTTTTTTTTTTGAAAATGACTTTAATAATTACACATAACACACTTCCGGATGTTTCATCAATTTCGGTCATGAAATCTTCAGAATTCGAAATTATTATGAATGTCAAAGTTGTAGATCTTTGAGTCGTCTTTAATCTGGAACTTGAATCACCTCAATACGATATCAGAGTAAAAAGTTATTGCCAAAATACGAAAATTGCGCAAAGTTGAAATTTTCGAAATTGTACTTCGTTAGAACGCCATTTTAAGTTTCCAACCTCCAAAATCCATATGTCAAGTCCATTTTTTGCCTTTATTTGTTCCATATTTCGTCCTAAATGATTCCATTGAGACCATATTTTATTTTTTCTGTAAAATTAACTAAAACACATCAAAACGTTCATCAAACCCGATAAACTATACAAAATATTAAGTAAAAGGGGCGGTAAATATTGATATATTTTCCGCTCATCAACGGAAAAGAGAGTGCAACTTCGAATTTTTAGTGGAATAACGTGAAGTTAATAATTCAAATATTTAATTAAAAAGTTTAATTATTATTTCGGAATTATTGGAGCTCGGAACTATAAGTCCATTTGCCCCTTGCTAGCTCGATTAACTGTAGCAAGCTTAATATATTTGGATTGTCTAATTATATGCACACATAATATTTATATATTATCAATGAGATTAATAATATAATTTGTCAAAAAAGAAAACTATTAAATTAGTTTAATATAATATTTTCTAGAATTCGTTGATTATGAGATAATTATTATATCATTTTGATAATGTTAGATTATGAGATAATCAAGTAATGATTATGAGATAATTATTAAATCATAATTATGATAATTATTAATTATAAAGATAATATTATACAAATTATCTTAGAGACAAGTTCATATGGCTTGCATACTCTCCAACATTTTATGTCTAAGTAGGTATGACCTAATTACCTAATCTTTTGTCAACTTCACATGTCTTTGCTTGGTATTTTACTTAATTGTGTTTGTCATTACAATTTAATGTCATGTGTGGATTATTGATAAGGTTTGGTTGGCTTTGGAAATGAATATAATCTCTATGATTTCCACTCAAGTGTTGGGTGAGAGTTAGAAAAGAAAAAAAAAATCCAAAATAATTTTCATCAAGAGTTGAGAGAAAAGAAAATTTTCTCAAGTGTTGAGAATATAAAGAAAAAGAGTGAGTTAGATCTTCATATTCTCCCTTCACTCTTTCTAAAAGCCAAAACATTTTGTGATAACATACTACTCTAAAGAGTTAAGAGATTACACTTTGTGAGTGAAGCCCACACTTCGGTTTGTTTGTTTCGAGTCATAGTTCGGAAGATTGGGCGGTTGATCATAGCATCGGATCTCTAAGGAAACACATCCATATCGATGAGCAAATCCAATCACCAAGATTTGGTGAAATTTGGTTTCAACAAAGGGAGAAGGCAAGAATTTTTTCAAGGTCGATCCCGGAGCCAAAGGCATTTCTGATGCACATAAGGAAAGCTTTTCCAACAATTGGCATCAAGAGTTATGGTTGAAAAGTGTTCTTAACCCTTTTTTTAAAGTTTCATTTTTAATAATTTATATGTGATATAAATTATTAGTATGCATGATGTGATGAGTAGACACAATTTTAGATTCATGATATGGATGTTTGAATGTTCATGAGATGAATGTTTATTTTGATTCATTTGATGAATGTATTGCGTTGATCGTTAATTTTTTGTCTCTTTTTTTTAGTATTAGGAATGTAAGGCCATAAGGTTGTATCCTTTCAAGTGTTGTAAGTTCATTTCCTATACAAAAGTTAAAGATGTAACTCTATTTGTAACTTGGAGACCCGATGCCGCGAAGGACTCAAAACGTGATGATTCCGCAAAGAACTCAACATTACACCAATGAGCAAGATTTGAAGACCAATAGATGCCTTAGATTATCATCTGTACTTATTAGATTAGTATAGAAAAATAAGAGTTCGGTTAATGTAATTTTTTATTTGTATATTTTTTCATTCCAGACCTGAAAAACAGGCCGCGTCGTGATGCGTAACAGCCCACGTCGCGACTCTTAAAAGATTTTAGCTACTGCCTGGGATTCACACTACACGTCGTGATGCAGGACAAGTTGCATCGCGCCACGCTTCAGCGCCGCGACGCTAAACAAGCTGAGTCACGACGATGAGCAGAGCTGACTTTCTACCTCAGATTTACTCTTGAGAGAGCCGTGACACCAATCATGGAGTCGGATGGGCGTCACGACGCCCAACCTAGGTATGTGAATGTATTTAAAGTGTTTGAATAACATGTCATATAGCCTACATTGTCTACTCTTGTATTTTCACATGTCATAACATATTTATATGCATAATATTCAAGTCATAAAGTGATTTTATGTAATTTAATAGTTAAATTAGAAATTGATATGCATGCAAACAAATTAATAAGATTAATTGGTTTTATAGTTTAAAAATTGAGAATTCAAAGTTTAATACTTAAGGACCTTATGAGTGCATTATTTTTCCTTGGTATATCGGATGGAAACCCGGACATAAATTCCATAGTCGATTCTGAATGGATGGTAATATGGTCTGCACTCGGGATACAATTCTATGTACCATTGGAATTTATAATGTGCTTAAATCAATTAAATAGTTTAATTAAAATTGGTTCATTCGTTGAATTCTAAAATTTTAAAACCTATTGGCGAACTAATCTTTTATGTGTTAAAATAAAATAAGTCACTAAACCTAACTTGATTAAATTAGTTTAATTAAGTAAAAGGTTAGTAGAGACTAATCGTAATTAATGAATAAAATTGTAAGAGTTAAAATTAGTTAGATCACTAACAATCCACTAGTATCAATTAGGTTATGTTTTAGCCGCGCATAATCTAAATAAATTAGATACTAGTGTAATAGAACCTTAAACTCTTAAATAGTGAATGAAAGAGGGATATACCATAATATATCCGGCGATCTTCGTTGTTAGTCTGAAAACTTGAAATTCAAAAAGGCCTCGAGACAGTTTTGTTTTCGTCGTCATATGAATGATGTCCATATTGGGTCAATATTAGGTTTAGATTCTGAGAGGATAGAAACTCTAGATGTATTTGGTGATTTGACATACTCTATAGCAGAACTTCACTAATTAAGTCCAAGGGTTCTGAAACAACGAGTTACACTCACAAAAGAATGATTAAAAGGTTAATCAATAGTCATTGATCAAATAAAATGGTAGTTGATCAATATAGGAATAAGATTTATTTCCAGATATATTAATCAATTGAGATTTTCTCAATCTATCATACAAATACTCGACCTACCCTACAATGACACTTATTTATGGGATGATAGATTTTTGTGGCATAGTAATTCTTTTAGGTTTCTAATTCATTATACATGGATCATGCATCATAATTAATTTTATGCCTAAATGATTGATGATTTTAATATGTGATGAATTGATGTTGAATGCATATCAGTATAAATAATAATAATTATTTACTAAATTTGAATAAACTTATTTATTCAATTTATTCTATAATATTTAATTGGACTATCCAATTATGTCTTATAGAGAATAGAGCTAACCATTGTACAAAATGAACTTACAGATCTGCATTCTAATAACACAAAGATTAATGATTAAATTATTTAATCAATAATCACATATTATTAATTTTGAAGTTGTTCCACTAAACACACAAAGTTGAACTCTCATCGGTGCGAATAAATTATGCCCATTAATATAATCATTGCATATGGTTTGATCTGGGGATGAAAAAATACGAATCAAGATCCACATAGATTCAAACCTCGATCCGCATTAAATTTTGGGTATCCAGATCCACATATTTTTATGCGAATCCGAATACGAGTATTATCTGTCAAGATTCTTGGATATCAAGATTTGCCAAAAACAAAAATCTGAATTTTTATTTTTTTTTTCAATTTATTTAATTTTAAATAATTAAACTAAAATAAAATGACATCTATAATTAAACAATAGAAATTTAACATCTAAAATAACATTTATAATTCAAAATCCATCTAAAACAATCTAAATATAAGTATAAAATTATAATAAAATCATAAATAAAAATATTTTTTTGTCATTTTTCATATTTATATATGGATATGCATATCTAGATTCCTTTGAATCTAGATCCATAAAGATCCTAAGAATATAAATCTGAATCCATATTTTATTAAGTTAACTATTCCCAATAACCCTGACCACGGTTCGATCAAAACCGGAGGTTGAGGAAGCGAAACCGAACCGTACAATATATGGTACGGTTCGGTTCTAGTTCTAGGAACCGAAACCAATTTATAAACAAGAACTGGTTCAGGAATCGGTTCCTAGAATCAGAATCCGAACCAGTTCCTGAAGAAATTTGTAATTGAATAAATATTTGAAGTTGAAATTAAGAATGAGATGTAGGAGAATATGATAAAATGAAATTGAATATATTGTTGGAAACTTGGAATAAGAAAAGTGAATTTAGACAAAAAAGTATTTATAGAAGAATAAATTAATTGAAAATAAATAAATATAATTATAAATTGCAATGGTTCGGTTCCACAATTAGGTTTCGCTGCTCGATTCCACGGTTCGGTTCTCAAAGTTCGGTTTAAAACCTAGGTTTGATTTGATTCAAGGTCTGATTCTTTAATTTTAAAGAACTGAAACAGATTCGATCATTCAGCGGTTCCGATTCAGTTCGAAACCGTCGATCCATTGACCGATCTGGTTCGCGGTTCGTGTAACACCCCACCAGAGGCGAGATGCTACCGGCAGGCGATATGCTGTCCCATCACCATAAGCCTCTAACTACTCACATGCAAGACTCATAACAATGCAATGTAATGCATTATATAGGGTCCAACTAAATGATAAAATGTAGGAATGAAAGAACTTAGAATATAATATAATTAGGGTTCCATGCCTAAAAAATCATATATACAAAACTGTTACAACTTAAACTCTGTACAACTTATAAACAACTCGACTCTTATACGCCCAAGACTTGGTGACTGGCTGACTGCAACGCTGCTATCCGGCTTCTCAAGCTCTGATACCTGTGGTTGACCGATCTAGTCACCAACCTGCAAAACTCAAACACTATATTCTCTTTGCTAATCTGGTTCAGTCATTTATTATAATTATCTTTCTTTTATTTCTTTGAAATATCATCAAATCGGCATCATAAAATATTCTATATTTTAAACATTCATCTCACTATTATCAATCATGTATAAATGTGCATATAAATCATATTATCATTCACTAGTATCAGCTATGTACAACTCAAATAATTCCTAAAAGGTATGATTTCTATGCATAACCTATAAACTACATAAATATCACTATATCTATAAGATCTATATCTAACTATAAACCTACTTATATATTGTAAGTGTTCTAAGAACATATCAAGATCGTCTAAGAGTGATTTGTGTGTGAATATTAAAGAGAATTGCGGAAAAACTCACCTTGCTTGGTAGAGAAAATTCAAGACTTTCATGGATGTGTAGAAGCTTCAAGCCTTCAAATTGAATTCCAAACTCATGGATTAGTTTCTCTATCACCTCATTTGTCTCTTTAAAGTGCTAGCTTGCTTGAATTTTTGCTACAAAAATCCATGGAGGGGAGAGTGTTTCACGGCAAAAGGGAGAGAAGGAAGAAGATGAAGTGCTGTGAATAGTAACTTCATAACAATTTCCAAAATTGACTTGCCTTTTTCTATTAAGGTTGTGTGTTGGATTTGGTTGGAGTGTATAAGCAATCTAAGTTTTTTCTCAACTAATAACAACTTCCATCAAGTGTCAAACATTTGATGTAAGTTGGTGGATCCCACTTTAAATTCTAAATCAAGTCAGACAATCCAACACGCAACTTCGCTCGGGCCCGGATTCTCTTAATTCCGAATTAAACGAATTTAATGTTGCGACTTAATTAAATCCAATTTAATTAAATAATAATGTCTAGCAAAATTATCACGTAAGTCGCTTACGAATTAATTCTAAATTAATTCATTCGCATGAATTAAAATCCAATTTTAATTCCGCGTTGAAATCTAATTTCAATTAATATATCTAATATATTGTTTTAGCACATTTAAATAAATTAAATAGTAAAATCTAATTTAACTATTAAATTTACTTTACCGATTAATTCTAAATTAATCGCATTCTCTCTTCTCGACGAATTTAATCCCAGATAAATTCTCGACGCAATTAATCCCAGATTAATTCTTTCTCTGATAATTAATTCCCAGATTAATTATTATCGTGATTAATCCCAGATTAATTTTCTCTCTAATAATTAATCTCATATTAATTCTGTTCGAGTCAAATCTCATCGGTAAATCTTTGAGAAGCGACCCAAGAGATCACTGGATATGTGGTGGTAGTAAATACAGTTAGGACTATCCGAATACGTGCGTACCCGGTACCACGTTCTTACCGATTACAAGACATGATTGGCTTCTAGCAAAGCACCGTGCCTACCCAATTATCCAGAAATATTCTTTAAAGGCATATAAGATCTTTGTCAGACGTAGTATACGTAGTATTGCGTATTACGATCCAGTATATGATGTCACGTACTAGGCCTGTGGCTGGAATTGTGCCTGCCCCGTACGAAGCATATATCGGATCTCTGGTAACTAATCTCTATAATCAGATAATCATGACCTAGTCATATTATCCCGATGACTGCAGTACTTAATAGTACTAGTTCTGTATCATACGCGATCATCATCTCCATATGACTGAAGTGATACTTCCATCTTGACATCACACCCAATACACTACGATTCTCAGTATACCCAGAAGAGGCGTACACAGAACCTGTTAAAGCCCCGGACGACCAAAACCAAAGTATACTGATTGTCGCAAGTATTAGCGATGCAAGTCTCAGGTTAAGACCAAATACACCTACCCCGATTTGGATTCTCATAGACACAATCATACTACCAATGGGATTCCGATGGGTCTATCCAGAGCAGAAGCTATTTCCGTACCATCGGTAAACAGAACCTCATATTACTCTTGCATGAGTATCCAATACCCAAATATATGATAACTATGTTGTTACGCTTCCATAACACGCACAAGTGTAATACTAGCTTATTCCGCATTATCGATGTCCAGTCTCGATAATACTACGACTATGGATATTTAATGATTAAACCTTACGTGGATTAATATTGTCTCATATCTTATTAATCTGGTACTAACCATATGGACTTTTATCATTTATATATCCCGGTAATCCAATTACAAATGATAAAAGAGCAATTTCCTTTTGTCACATAGTTAATTTATACAACAACACCATGTTCTGTACAAATAGTGATGATATGGGTCATAATTGTCCAACAATATCCCACTTGGCCTATAGCCAATCACTCAAGTGTCCTACACCTGAACTATGTACGGATCGCTCAAACTTCTGCTGAGAAACAGCTTTCGTCAGCGGATTTGCAATGTTATCATATGATGCGTTTTATTTGATCATCACATCGCCACGATGTATAATCTGACGAATCAGATGAAATAGTCGAAGTATATACTTGGATCGTTGATGAGACCGCGGTTCCTTAGCCTGTGATGTAGCCCAGCTCAGCTGCTAACAGAACTATACATAATCCAATTATGATTATATAGATCCAAAATGCTTCTTTTACTGCCTCAGCTACAGCAATGTTCCGCTTTTGTTATTTATTCGGAAACAGTAACTTGCTTGGAAGATTTCCAGCTCATTGTTCCGTTATTCAAACTAAATATGTACCCTTATTGCGACTTAAAGTCGTCTTTACCGATTTGGAAACTTGCAGTGGTGAACCCAGTCACCTCAAGTTCTTCTTTCCCCATATTCTCAGAAAGCATCCTTAGTTCGTCCAAGATACTCAATGATGTTCTTAACTTCAATCCAGTGACCATCACCTGGATTGGCCTGATTACGTCTACATATGCTCAAAGCATATGAGACATCAGGTCACATACATTTCAAAAACGTACGAGCTCTGGGAGGGTTGTCAGCAGCTTTCTAGATCTATCCCAGTAGATCTTTATTCCTAAAATAAAGTCTGCTTCTCCCAGGTATTCCATTGAGAATTTTAATGAAAGCCAAGTTTTCACCGATTATTTTATGGGAATGTTATTGCTAAGAAGCAATACATCATCAACTTATAGGACATTCATTGTCAATGCGCTCCCAATAACCTTCTTATATACACAAGAATCATATTCGTTTTTGAATGAAATCATATACTATTATGATCTCATCAAAACGTTGGTTCCAATAACGTTATGCTTGCTTCAATCTATAAATGGATCGATTTAACTTGCAAACCTTGTTTGCTTATATGGTACGACAAAATCGTCAGGTTGTTGTATAAAACATCCTCCAAAAGATTTCCGTTAAGGAAAGCGGTTTTGACGACCATGTGTCATATTTCATAAATGAAATATGCAGCATTAGCAAGCATTATCCAAATGGATTTAATCATGGCAACAGGTGAAAAAATTTCATTGTAGTCGACATATATCGTTGATGATACCCTTTCTGTACAAGCCTAGATGTGTACATTTGTATGTTGTCATCCATCTGTCTTCCTAGAAGACTCATTTAGTACCATTAGGCACAATGCATTCTGGTACATCAACTAGTGTCCAAACTTGGTTGGTATACATGGAATCCATTTCGGACTTCATGGCACTTTGCCATAAAAGGAGTCGATACCTTGTATCACTTCCTCATACGTAGTCGGTTCGTCTTCCTCAATAAGATTGATATCTACATGAGGTGAGATCAGAAACCCATACCTCCTATGTTATTTTCTAACTCTCTCCGACCTACGCGGTTCTTGTGTATTCGAATATTATTGGTACAGTTTCATCCTTGATGAACTGTTGGTGTTCCGTGAGGACTCGGTGCCGGGAACAGTATTACTATGATTTTCATCGAATTTTACTTTCCTCCCAGTTATCACTGCATATAGGGATTCCTATTAGGAAAGTCGCATGGAGAGCAATAATTACATTGTTCTCTTGTGAATTGTATAAGTACTATACTTTGGTTTCCTTTAGACAACCTGCAAATAGGCACTTATCCGATTTGGGTTCTAGTTTGGTATCATCCAAACATTTAGCGTATGTCCAGCATTCCCAAATCTTCAAGAATGAGAAACCCGGTTTCTTTCCTGTTCATATCTATTATGAAGTCTGTCTAACAGATTTTCATGGAACCTTCTTCAAAATAAGTATTACACTGTTTAATGTGTATCCTCAGAAGGAAATTGGTAGCTCAGAGCGACTCATCATTAACCTTATCATGTCCAACAAAGTTCGGTTTCTCTGTTCGGACACACCGTCAAATTGAGGTGTCCCAGGAGGAGTCCACTGTGAAAGAATACCATACTCTTTCAAGTAATCTTGAAACTCGTATGTTTAAGTATTTTACACTATGGTCCGACCGTAATGTTTTTAATACTTTTACTTGTCTGTTTTCTTACTTCGTGTCGAAACTCTTTAAATTACTCAAAAGTTCCTTACTTGTGTTTCATAAGATACACATAACCGTAACGCGATGCCACATCCGTAGAGGTTACGAAGTATTCATATCCACCTCTAGCCTAGCTAAACATGGGCCCACTTACGTCACTATGAACGAGGGCTAACAGATCGGTGGCACTTGTACTTTTACTAAGTAAAAGGTGTTTTAGGTACTTTACCTAATAAACTAGATTCGTAGACAGCATTTGAATTAGAATCAAATCAGTCCCGGTATCCACTCTTCGAAAGTGTGGATATACGAGTCTTGTTAATGTATCACAGACAACAATGTCACTTTTAAGTCTCAACAGATTTATTCAATTTGAGTTTTTGTTTGTCATATTATATGTTTGAGATTCATTTATATTCTATATATAAATACTGTTATTCACATTTAATGTGTTTATCTCAATATCATCTTTATAAACAAAACATTAGTGTTCTAGAATATAAAGGTATACCCGCAACGGGTTAAACTAGATAAAGAGATAATGTTCCTAGTCACACTAGATACATTATAACAGTCTCCTAATTTAAGTACATGCCCAAAGGGCAGTTCCAAAACTTAGGTTTCTACGGCCAAAACAACGACTCATGTCATGTTTCCGACTCATAGGTCGATCTCATCTGAAGCCAGTATCCCGCTCATCAGCAGATCCTGCACATTAGTACATATATTTATGTACCACATCCAGTATCAAAAATCCAATTTTAAAACTAGTAGTGGACATATTTATAACAAACATATCTGAAGCCGAATCCTTGCCCCGCATTCACTTCCTTCATGTCTGCCTTGTCCATACGGCAGTCACGCTTCCAGTGACCCCGTTTGCCACAGTTTAGGCAGATATCTTGAGATATGTCATTTGTCTTCCCAGAAGACTGTGACGATTTTGTCTTTGCCCCTTTTCTTCACATCCCTAGAAGCCTTCGGCCAAGCCTTAACCTTCTGGGATGTAGAAGTAAGATGCGTCTTGCGCTTCTTGCCTTTTTGTAAGCTCTGGCTCTGTCTCTTTGAGCATAGCCATTAATTCCCCCAAGAGTTTTTATTTAGCAATTAGTACTTCTGAGATCTAAGATTAGATCTGTGAATATCATTTAATTTCAACATCATGGTATAAGGATCTAATCCTTAGTTCTGACGACGAAATTAAGGAGTCATTGCGGCAAGCATAACGGATTAAGCACTAAAGTTATCATCACAATGAGTCTTCCAAAGCTCATGCTCTACTATTTGCTCAACTCCGGGCTCAGGCCCGAGAGGTTTCTCTATCAAATAGAGTAACTTCTCAACTCCCAGGACTATCATGAGATTCATTTCCCAATCTGAAAATTGGAGCCGGTTTAAAGACATTTTCTCTCAGGATTATGTTCTAAACGCTAATCTTTCAGTTATCTTGATTCCAATAGTCCAATTATCCAATCAACGATTTCGGGTACAATCGAATATAATGATTACTATAGTCTAACTATATAATCAACTACAATTGATCGGTTACTTTCAAATGTATTGATTACTATAATCCAATTATATAACCAACTACAAATTAAGTAGTTTGAATACAGTCCAACTGTTCAATTAAAACAACAATTGAATATTAGTCCAACTAATATATTTATAAATAATTAATGACGAAAAATGAAATGAGCGCGTATTGGCAAGTATCTAAACGAAATTGCAAATTTAATACTTGTCTCCCACTATTTTTCTGCAAGCCTCTAACCCTCTGTGGAGTACTCAGGAAACCTAGTTTCATAGTGGGCTAGGATCCCGTTAAATAACACACAACCTTGACTTTGGCCAACAAGTTGTATTAAACTTAACTAGGTAGATCTCTAAGATCAATTGGATCTCATCCTATTCCTAGATCTAGTAGGTGGACTTCCAAGTCCGAAACATATATCAGATATATGCCAATATATCCAATATATACCCTAACGTTTTTCATCTGAATCAACTAAGCATTGGATTTGGCTCAACAAGCTTAATGAAACCAGTTAAGCGTGACCCATTGACAGTGGGAAAGCTTCGTAATCGAGGTCGATGAACAAGAAGTAACCTTGACTTTGGCCAACAAATCACAACTTGCCCAAGACGTACGATATGGAACAAAGCTTTCGTGATTCAAACACATCTGCGATGGACAAAGGTCTTGATTTTGGCCAACAACCAATGCCAATCTTGGATCTTGAGAGAGAATCACTCAATGGAATGAAAAACACTTAATATAAAATGAGGGTTTTTGTCGTGATTTGGCAACCAATTTATTATCTTTAATTAGGTCTCATCATACACCCTTAAGCATGCATTCTAAAAGCATAATAAGGCGCGAATAAAATAATAATGATATTAGGATGGATATGTAACAAACTTTGTTCCTATAACAAATCTCTCTCTTTTCTCTCTTCCGCTAGCATTATTCATACTTCTACCCAATTACATAATACTTCTAAAGAAACCTCATTTACATTGAGGGGAATTGGTGAGAAGAGAAATACAAAGAGAATAGAGATAATAGGCTGGACTCGTAGGTCCAATTTAATAAATTCTAAATTTATTACAACAATTTCTAAAATTGTTCTCACCCTTCTAATATCCATCTGATATACATTATTCATACATATACATCCAAGTAATCACACAAAGCATGTTATCAATCAATCTAATCCAATTAATTAATCTTTGATTAATGATCATCCAATGTTCAAACGATTTGATTTGCGTGAGTCCAACTCGTTTAATAATAAATACTCAAAGTACGTATTCTTGAATTATATCGAACTACAATTTTAAATCCAATTTAAATTATATTCAATACTAATTCATATTTAATTCCAAATTAAATAATTACACTTTTAATAATGTCTTTTAGACTTGGATTCCAAATCCAATCGAATTGGGTCTCAAATGCCCAATTAGCATCCAATACTATTCAATTAAAGTCCAATGGGCTTTCAATTGATTCTTTAGGCATGGGCTTTGGCCATTATGGATCAAACCCAAGATGTCAAGGCCCAATAAGGAATCACTCTTATGCCATAAAATCAATTTTGACTCATTAGGCCCAATTAAATTTTTAAAGGCCCAAATGTTATATTTGGACTTTATGGAAATGGTTTTAGGCCCAATTCAATCCAACTCAATTGTCCAAAACCAAACTTGGCCCAACCAAGCCCATTATGCCCAATTACAACAAATTAAAATAATACATTATTCCAAATCACATATTAATTCAATTAAAGTGTAATTAACATAATTAATTAACTAATCTAATGTTCCCAAAACACTAATTAATCAAATTAATCTTGCTCTACATTTTCAATTCATGTCCAACACAAATTGAAGCAAAATCAATTCCATAACATGCTACATAGCTCACGGCAAAGGCATGGAAATTAACATGCAATTCGATTTTAATCCAATTAAATCAATATCCAATATACATTTCATACCATCAACACATCCAATTGTCTAATTTTCAAAAAATCATCATGCGCATCCTAGGGGTATATTCGGCCAAGCATGAAGAATTATGGATTTTTGATCTAATCAATTTATCACAAATCCAATTCAACATCATATAAACTCAACCAACTCATCAATTTAGGCATTTCATGCTCTAAACACAAAAATCCCAAATTTAAATTCATGAACCCAAGATTTTCAAATCAAACTTAGGAGGCTCTGATACCATTGTAAGTGTTCCTAGAACATATCAAGATCGTCTAAGAGTGATTTGTGTGTGAATATTAAAGAGAATTACGGAAAAACTCACCTTGCTTGGTAGAGAAAATTCAAGACTTTCATGGATGTGTAGAATCTTCAAGCCTTCAAATTGAATTCCAAACTCATGGATTAGTTTCCCTATCACCTCATTTGTCTCTTTAAAATGCTAGCTTGCTTGAATTTTTGCTACAAAAATCCAAGGAGGGAGAGAGTGTTTCACGGCAAAAGGGAGAGAATGAAGAAGATGAAGTGATGTGAATAGTAACTTCATACCAATTTCTAAAATTGACTTGCCTTTTTATATTAAGGTTGTGTGTTGGATTGGTTGGAGTGTATAAAAAGCAATCTAAGTTTTTTCTCAACTAATAACAACTTCCATAAGTGTCAAACATTTTATGTAAGTTGGTGGGTCCCACTTTAAATTCTAAATTCAAGTCAGACAATCCAACACGCAACTTCGCTCGGGCCCGGATTCGTTTAATTCCGAATTAAACGAATTTACTGTTGCGACTTAATTAAATCATTTTTAATTAAATAATAATGCATAGCAAAATTATCACGTAAGTCGCTTACGAATTAATTCTAAATTAATTCATTCGCACGAATCAAAATCCAATTTTAATTCCGCGTTGAAATCTAATTTCAATTAATATATCTAATATATTGTTTTAGCCCATTTAAATAAATTAAATAGTAAAATTTAATTTAACTATTAAATTTACTTTACCGATTAATTCTAAATTAATCGCATTCTCTCTTCTCGACGAATTTAATCCCAGATAAATTCTCGACGCAATTAATCTCAAATTAGTTCTTTCTCTGATAATTAATTCTCAGATTAATTATTGCCGTGATTAATCCCAGATTAATTTTCTCTCATAATTAATCCCAGATTAATTCTGTTCGAGTCAAATCTCATCGGTGAATCTTTGAGAAGCGACCCAAAAGATCCTTGGATATGTTGACAGTAAATACGTTTATCGGACTATCCAAATACGTGCGTAACCGGTACCACGTTCTTACCGATTTACAAGACTTGGTTGGCTTCTAGCAAATAGTGATGTTGTCACATAGTTAATTTGTACAGCAACACCATGTTCTGTACAAATAGTGATGTTATGGGTCATAATTGTCCAACATATATTCCTATAATGAACATAGCTTTTTATATCGACCAATCTATCTATTCCCACATCCGGAAGTGACAGTAATCTTACATGTTCTTATGATGTCGATAGTTTGTAATTTGTCAAAAACCATTTCGATAATATATTTAAGAAATCCTTTTCACTGTAAACAAAATCAGTTTCAAAATTCATTATCATAAAACCATACCGATCATCCAGCATAACTCACTGGACGAAATATAAACGAGCGTCAAATGCATGAATCGCACGCATAGATCGGACAATGAACGAACCGATCCCCTGCCGATAGAGGGCTTGGGTCATACCATTTCTGATGGCTCAGACCCTAACGATCACCCCGCGGAAACATATGATGAGTCATGAAAATATAAATGCATACACCGATCGTCGAGGCCGAAACATAACAATGATCGATCATCTCAGCGGAAACACACCAAGAAAACATAAAACGATCGCTGAGACGGAAACATATAAAAGCATCATCTCGTATAACATCAAAAAGTAAAGTCGAAATGCATCAAACAAAAATGCAATTCTTTTAAAATCATTTTTCCCCCAAAATATAAATGTGTCAGTCAAAAATAAATTTTTTTATGCATGATTTTCAAAATACATACCGATCGGCCACTGCTCAGTCGCGCGCAAAGACCTGACAGTGTACGGACCATGTCGACATGGTAGTGGGCCAGCCATTTTCCGATGGTCTGAACCCATAACGAGAGCCCCGATGGCCAACCTGGAACGAAACATAAACGATCACCACGGAGGGTCAAAAACGTAAAATATCAAACACCGTGGCGGAAATACTTTCTTTATCCTTTGTAAACAAAATCAAATCTTTGAAAACCAGAAATCAAATACCAAGTTATCAAAATATGTTTCAAAATATTTCACGATTCAGACTATCAACATCATAGAGCTTCTTATACCTCAAGATATCTTGATTTCACATTACATACTTATTCACATTCCTATATAAACCACATACTTTAACTTAGTACAGGAGAAACAGGATAGCATAGTCGCCCATTATAGAGAGATCCTATAAAGAACCGCACAAATACCATTCAATTATCAAGCCACCGATTACATGTTGGTCAGATAAAGCCTTTTTCTTGTACAATCATATAAAGGTGGAAATAGACCAGCGTAATAAAAAAAAGAATGAAAGAAACATGGATTCATTATCATTTCCTTAATCCTCATAAATCAGGAAGAAAGCAGGTAAAACCATTAGTGTGCACCAATTGATACATATTTGGTATAAGAAACTATACTACATGTATGTAAAGCTGTACATAAAATGCAAGGCAAAAGGGTATCCGTGTTGACCATCCAGAATAGTATGCTGTCAATGCACTGTTAGAAACCAAAAAGTTAGGTCTTCTGTGAGTTCCGTCGAATTAAAATCCTAAAAAGAGACAATTGATTCAAACCCATATAGTATATTCAACTAATTTTGATGATAAATCATGTAGCCAAAAACGGCATGATTTACGACATTTAACACACCAGACATTCTCTAAGAAACAAAAAAAAAACACTTGTGTAATGGTTAAATAACAATAGTCAGAGATAAAGATAGAAATGCTAGTGGTATCAATCCAGTATATATTACACAGTAACTCACGGCAATTTGAGCTAAAAATACACAGTATATTACTTCCAAACAACATTTCACTAATATCTACTTGAATTAATAGCACAAGCCATGCTCATAATAATCTAAAAGATGCAAACACAGTAAATAGCCTGAGATACGAACATAATCAATCACAATTCTAAAAAAAATAAACCAGCCCTATGATGGGAAAAAGACAATCAAATCAAAGAGTTTGTAATCTTTTCACTTCCTTGAACAATGAAATAGTTCTTGATTTTTCCTTCAATGTATGCTTCCACTGCAATCCCATATTAATTCCAAAACTCCGAATTCAAATCTTTACCAAAGAATTTCACAACTACTTGACCAATCACCAATCTTAGCTTAAACCCATCAAGATATATAATTATAATAACTATTCTAAACAACACAGCTAACAAATTAGATTAAAAATAAATAAATCTTGACAAGTTAAATTGAGAATACCCACACGCCACATACGTACCCGATGAAGAAAGCTCATAGTCAAGCGAATATGAAGGAGGCGACTTTTGTCGATAGAAAAATCTACGATGTGGTCGATGTTTCCAATTACCCATCACAATTCAATACGCCAAACAAACTTGAAACTCTTCTTTTTTTTCTTTTTTTTTTTATTCTATTTGCTTCACAAATTAGATTCGTACGAGAAACGACGAAGGGAAATATCTAACGACTGATGAGAATCAGAATTTTGTTCGAAGTTTCGAGTACTTGAAACGACAACGTGGCGCACTGTTTATTTAGTACCCAATTTTAGATTTTAGAGACGAGAGTGTATTTTTAAAATGTGTGACGTGTGTGTTTAATGTAATGTGTGGATGTGGTTTTTTTACACGTGTGTGTAGAGTATTCTAGGATCTTCTATTTATTTATTTTTATTAGTGTGATAATTTACCATTTCACCCCTCAAATTAAATTTAATAAAAACTCATAATTAATTCCAAGAAAAAGTTCCAATTTTTTAATAAAAATTAATCTCGTGTTCGGACGCGGCCTTCCACGTGAAAAATAATTTACGCGAACACACTAAAATAATCGGAATATTACAGTTCGGTTCAGGTTTAGTTCCTAGTAAATAAAATGTGATATATGTTTTAATAAGTTTCCTCACAATGTTAGAGCTAGAGACGGCCAATGGCCCGGACAGCCCATCAGATCCGTGGGCCTTGCACGAGTCCCTACAGACTCGGAACGGTACGACTCGTTATTGTTGGACACGACGGTACGACACGACCCATATGTGGCTCCTGTTGGGCCACTATTTTTGGCCTTTCCACGACATGGGTCGTGCTTTAGCTTGGCACGAAATAGGCCTGTTAGTAGCCAATCAACTATAATTTATAATTTAGATTTTATATTTCAGATTTCAAATTTTTTTTTTTTATAAATTCATTAACTCTTTTTTTTTAAAAATCTTAAATGTTAAAAGTCAAAACTAACTAAACCATTATTAAAAATATAGATAATTAATAGATATGTTTCTCGATTAAAAATAATTAATTTGAAAGAGAAATAAAATATAATTTATTTATATGAAATGAAAAGTTACATGTTACAAATATTATAAAATATAATGTATTTATTATTTTTTTTGAAAATACATTAAGTGTTTAGTGATCATCATTCATCAATAATGGTAAAAAAAAATATTTTAGATTTTATGACTTAAATTATTTGAAAATATATTAATTGTGACTTAAATTATAAATCCATGGGTCGGCTCAAACATGACTTATGTGGCACGATGGGCTGGCACGACCCACTCCCCATATAGGCCATGCTCATGGGCTTGGAACGATATGACCCATTAATTGACCGTGTCGTGTTGTACTGGCTCGCTAACACGAATGAATCTTATCTTATCTTATCTTAACAGGTCGTGTCGTTTTGTACCTGCTCGTTGGCAATTTCTAGTCAAAGCTCATCCATCAAAAAAAAAAACATAATCATATATTACTGATGTAATTGGAAGTTGAAAAAAATGAAAATGAGAATTAAGAAAAGCGCGTGCAGAGGTGATCATATAGATAGTTGACATATACGACTTATTATCATTCTAAAATTTAGTTTTCATTTTAAGAATTTGTCTAGAGAATTTCAAATTTTAGGATAATTCCTAGCGAAGTTAAAATTGTTAAGGATACTACCATATAATATAACCATAAGTTTTATGTTGGAAAAATGCTCACTAGTAAGCATTTTGAGGTACAATTTTAAGCATGGTCCACTTCGTGTTAGTGGTTATTTTTGAGTGATTCGGATACTCCTCCGTGAGTAGTTTGGAATGGTATATTCATATGCTTAAAATGGTACTTGGGTGAATGAGAAATTGTTGCTCAAAGTTCACCTATTGGTGTTGGAAAATAAAGAGAAATTAGTTTGTCCCACATGGGAAAGCTAATAAAGGAAAATTGTGTTTATATATGATTGCTCATATGTAGATGGGTAAGTGTTATAAGGATATAGGCTCTCTCTACGTGCCCGCACAGGGGGGTGCAAATCATAATCCCATCAGGCCTGACTCGTGTGCACCCGCACGTCCTGCATACACGAATGCTGGACCAAATTGTGCAGGCCCGGCCCAGCCAATTTTTGCAACCCTCTTTATTTTTTTCCAAGCATTTTGAAGTTCCATAACAGTTAAATTAATTCTCTTAATTAACTTGGTGGTTGCTTCAAATGAAAGGTCTCTCACTAATGTGATTTAATTGGCATGTTTATTTTCTTTTAATATGGGCAGTGTTTTTCATTTTTTGAGAGAGAAGACATAACAAATTTTTGAGGTTTTCTTTGTTGTTTTTGTTGAGAGAGTTCGAACACTTCGTGATTCGTTTGAAGGCGATTTTGGTGGTGCCCATTTTCATTTATTTTCGTTGCATCCTGGGAAACAAACGTCTCGCGTTCTACTGCATCATTCGGTAGGGGAAGAATTTGTTTTAAGGAGATTGTTGCCGCATCAACAAGCCTCGGAATCCTCATTGTTTTCTTCTTGTTGGTTCGGTACTGCACTTCATTTCATGTCGCTGGTTCGTTGCTGCACCGCCGTCTTCTATTGTCCAGAGACTGTTTTACTTTTATTATTCTTGTTGTATTTATTGTGCCTATCGTGTTCTGTGTTTACTGTTTGTTCAGATTCCTTGTAAGAACACAGTAACCAAATATTTTGTAATAGTCTTAAAACAAATTCGATCTGTGGATATGGAAAACAGTACAAACACAGTTGATCCGAACATGGCAGCCTCTTCGGCTGGCCAAAATGTTCCAGCCTCTAGGCTTAATGTGGCAGCCTCTGTGGTTGGCCAAAGTGTTGTGGCAGCCTCTTCGGCTGGCCAAAATGTTCCAGCCTCTGGGCTTAATGTGGCAGCCTTTGTGGCTGGCCAAAGTGTTGCTGCCTCTATAGCTAGACAATCTGTTGGACATGTGAGCCATGTCAATCATGCTGCGGAAAAACCTGAAAAATTCATTGGTCAGAATTTCAAAAGGTGGCAACATAAAATGTTTTTCTACTTGACCACATTGAACCTTGCAAGGTTCCTAAATGAAGATGCCCATGTACCCAAAGAGGGTGAGAATGATATTCAAGTGATTACTGTCATCGATGCTTAGAAACATTCTGAATTCCTATGTAGGAATTATGTGCCGAATGCGCTGAGTGATTCCTTGTACAGTGTGTACACCGGAATGAAAACAGCTAAGGAGCTTTGGGAATCCTTAGATCGGAAATATAAAACTCAGGACGCCGGTACTAAGAAATTTATCTTAGGCCGTTTCCTAGATTTTAATATGGTTGACTCCAAAACTGTGTTAAATCAAGTACAAGAATTGCAGATTATTCTAGCAGAAATTCATGCTAAGGGGACGGTATTAAGTGAAACCTTCCAAGTAGCCTCGATAATTGAAAAATTACCACCTAGTTGGAAAGATTTCAAGAATTATTTAAAGCATAAGCGAAAAGAAATGAACATTGAAGACTTGGTTCTAAAGTTTAGAATTGAGAAAGATAACAGAGTATCTGACAAGAGAGGAATAACTCATGAGGCTAAAGAAAATGTTGTTGAACATGGCCATAAGAAAAAGAACCCTAAGAACAAAGGGTCAAAGATGGGCCCTAAAGGAGGAATTTCCAAGAAATCCAAATTTCAAGGAAGATGCTTCAACTGTGATAAAATGGGTCACAAGTCTTCTGAGTACAGACTGCCGAAGAAGAAAAGAATCAAGAGGCTAATGTGATGGAAAACATGACTCAATATGTTTCAGATATTAACCTTTCTGCTATGGTTTCTGAGGTGAATCTGGTGGGTTCTAACCCAAGAGAGTGGTGGATTGACACTGGTGCCACTCGATATATGTGCTCAGACAAGAGTATGTTCTCTTCTTTTGAGCCTGCTGGTAATGGGGAAAAAATATACATGGGAAATTCAGCAACATCTAAGATTGAAGGTCAAGGCAAGGTGATTCTGAAGATGACCTCTGCGAAAGAGTTGATTTTGAACAACGTTCTGTATGTACCAGAAATACGGAAGAATCTTGTGTCTGGATCACTTCTGAATAAGCACGGATTCCGGATGGTGTTCGAGTCTGATAAAGTAGTTTTGACTAAAAATGGCATGTATGTGGGAAAATGGTATGTAACTGATGGGCTCTTTAAGCTGAATGTAATGGTTGTTAAACCCAAGAATTTCAATAAAGCTAGTTCTTCTGCTTATATTGTTGAGTACCCTGATCTATTGCATGGTAGATTAAGACATGTTAATTTTAATTCATTGCGGAAATTAATTAACATGAATCATATTCCCAATTTTAAAATTGATAACAAACATAAGTGTGATACTTGTGTTGAGGCAAAACTAACTAGATCATCATTTCATAGTATTGAAAGAAACTCTGAACCACTTGATCTAATTCATACCGATGTATGTGATTTTAATTCAATACAATCAAGAGGCGGTAATAAATATTTTATTACCTTTATTGATGATTGTTCAAGATTTTGCTATGTGTATTTGATGAAAAGCAAGGACGAAGCTATAGAGAAATTTGTTCTCTATAAGAATGAAGTTGAGAACCAACTGAATAAAAGAATTAAGGGGTTAACAAATGATCGTGGTGGTGAGTATGTTTTTCCTTTTGAATCACTTTTTGAGCAAAATGGAATCATACATCAAACCACAACTCCTTATTCACCTCAATCCAATGGGATTGCAGAACGGAAGAATCTTACCTTGAAAGAAATGATGAATGTTATGGTAATCAGTTCTGGATTACCTCAGAATATGTGGGGAAAAGCTATTTTCTCAGCTAATTACCTTTTAAATAAGTGTAAGACACATAAATCGGCGACGCTGTTCCAGGCTCGCGGCCCGGTCGGGAGTACGGAATAGCCCGCGGGGGACTAAACCGGAGAATAAAATGGAGTCGCCACCCGGTGTGAACCGGGAAAATGATTTAAGGCCGCACTCACCCCTCGCAAGGGAAGACCTCAAACCGTTGGGTTCGGAATGGTCTCTTACTTATGCCACTTGTAATGAAATGATTTGTGCAATAACTTAACTGAATCTATGCAACATATATGCTCAAAAATAAATTAGATCTAGTTCGCATTCATCAAAGTAAATCATATGTCTAAGTTTACATGCTTTAAACGTAAGTCATTACAACGGCAAGCATACCATATCACACAACGAACATGTTAAATTATCAAATACGAAAAAATAAGTAACAACTTAAACATAAACATAGATTAAACTCCTAATGCGAAAGAAAATAACTAAATCATGCATAAAGAGACAATGTACTAACGGCTAAATCATGCTTAAAAATAAATAACATATTAAACTAAATCATGCTCGAACACAAGGTTAGATGAAACGAAATATGTGTATCTCTCAAGTGGTACGTGAAATTGTATCCCGAGTGCAAACCACAATACCGTCCATTCGGATTTGGCTACGGAATTTACATTCGGGTTTCCGTCCGATATACCGCAAGAGAGAACACATATTATGTTCATCCGGAAATCACATCATGCACCGATCCACAATTCTCAAGCGAAATAAAGTAATAAAATAGCTATAAATAAAGGATAATAAATAAAAGGGGTGCCCTCGGGTCTAACCTCTTTAGTCGTCTATCAGAAGTGCGGTACGTGGTTGTCGGAAGGGTTGATGCTCCGCAACTCCTCCGGTTCACTGGTTCAACATTTTCCTTCGCAGTTTCGCTGTTTGGGCTGCTGTTTTTACTCTATTTCACTGATGTTTTGGTTATATTTTCTAGTCACTATTTTTGGGTAATATTGGGTCACGGTTTTAGGGTATTTGGGGCTACTATTTAGGTTCGGTTGTTTGGCTCACATCACGGGTTTCGGGGCAGTCTGTTGGCTCGATAAAGGGGTTGTGTCTTGGTGTAGGGGCTGCTTGGTTTGTCAGGGCTTATGAAGGGTTGTTAGGTGGCTTGCCGTTGTCGATTTTGGAATGGGTATCAGGTCGTGTGTCGACTCGTGTGTGTTTGTGAGGTTGAGTGGTCTGTACACGGCTGATTTGTGGCTTATTTGTTCATGTTGATGTGGTGACTTTAGGGGCAGTTTGTTTGCTGTTTTGGGACCGGCTTTAGGGCTATTGCTAGTTGGTTATACGTGAATAAGAGATGAAGACGTGTGATTTGAGTGCTGTTTGTGAGGGCTTTGGGCGTGAAGGGCTGTTGGTTTTAGGGGTTATTTGGCGTTGAAGGCAGGCTGGGTGAGAGGCTTGTTATGTGCTTATTTGGTCGATGTGGGACGTGGGGGAAGGCTTGGTTATGTGGCTGTATGGCTGTGTGAGGGCAGGCTGAGTTTGTGCGTTGACCGACATAAACACACACGTATAACGCAAGCGTACGTATCGTTCAAGTAGTATAAAAAGTATCGATCCCACGA
>SKCR01006293.1:0-25155 GCA_019454045.1 Zanthoxylum bungeanum
ATAAGATTGATGCAAAAGTGCATTTGAATTTTTTTAACTAATTTGGGCTTGTGCCTACATATTATATTAAAAATACAACTCAAAAAATTAATAAATAATGTATTTATGGGTGTTGTTTAATTATTTAGATTTTCGAATATATATATATATATATTATATATATATATATAATTTATAAAAAAAATTAGTGGGCCCAGTGGGGGCAACTGTCCCCACTGGGCCCTTAGTGGCTCCGCCACTGATTGTATCAATTTGATTCAAAGTGATTGGTGAAAATTTTGGAAGGAAATACAAATTTGATTATGAATTAAATAATATCATATATAGTCAAATTATAATTAATTTTGAATTTTAATTATTATAAATATAAGTGTCTTTTGACAAATATTGTGTATCGATATAAGAATTTGTGTCAAATGTTGCTTAAAGTGTCTTTTGTCAAATGTTGTATATTAATATAATAATTTGTGTCAAAGGTTATTTAAGGTTTATAAATATCTGTAGAACTCCATTATTAGTATTATCCAAAAATCGCTCTCCTCTTTCTCTAAAAAACTTCTTATATATTATTGGGAGAAATTCCAAATTTGTTGTCTTTAATTTCTAATTAGGCTTTGTATGATTCCTGAAAGGATATTGCTATAAAACCCAACAACAGTTATAGTGGCGACATTAATTACTTAAGAATAGACTATCAAAACCATATTACATTTTATGGAATTTGTTTATGTCAATTTTCTCTAACAATTTTTGCCTACCGACGGGCTAAGGTGTATGTCCACTACGCTCGGGATTAAGGTCATTTAAGTCAATTTACCTTTATATATATTTTTTAAATTTAACATGATCGCAACTAAGGGGTGAGTAAAATATGGTATCCGACCCTGTTTAGGTGGAACCAAACCTGACACTAAAAAATTTGATTCCCAAATTTTAAAACCATAACCTACCCATTAAACAAGGTACCATATTTATCAGTTTCGATTCAGTTCCAAGATATCGTATTTTGGACCCAATAGTTTAATATTGGAAAAAAATCGATGTATCCTTTGCACTTTCATTATTATTTTTTTATTTTACTTTGTTTGTTTATTGTTAGAAGTGTTAAGTATATATGAATGAGATATTTTGATAGTTAGAAACGAGTAATATAATACTTTTGATGATATTGTTTGTGACTTTAAGCTAAATAATGTTATAAGAATTTTAATTAAAATTTCGTATAACGTTTGTTTCAAGCGGCAAAGTGGAAGGACAATATTTGTTGGAAACATATTAAAGTTGATATTTATAGAATACTATAAAGGCTTTTAATATTTATGAACATGTTTTGTGTTTACTCTATAGGTGTAGATTCTGTTAAAAAAAAAACTTGCTACAGAGTATGAGAATCTTAACATAAGCTTTAAGAAAACAAGTATGTCTTGATCGGTAAGGAAAATCCTTTAAATGAAAAATTTGGTTCCAAAACCAATTTTAATTTTCAGTTCAATTGGTAGGTTCTGATTCTCAATATTGTAGAAAGAACCAGAACTCACCCACATTAAATCAGTTTCGTGTTTTTGGATTCAGAACCTACCCTAAATGAAGTTGTCTCAGTTCCAAAATCTGTCAAAATGTTTTGGTTCTTTACGATTATAGTTATACTCGAAATCATTGTGGCATTGTCCACCTCTAATTGCAACTCAATTTTCTTCTCACTCAGGTGGATGACTTCAAACCCTATATAATTTATTTTCACTAAAGACATTTTATCAAACATCAACCAAACTAAATAACACATAAAACCTGATGAACACTAAAAAATGTACATTTATTAAAAAGAAAATTAATCATTTTACACTTGTAGTTTCATTAATCCCATTAATTTAGCATATTTGTGAAATAATAATTAAATTTATGTTTTATATATTTTTATTGTAATTTTTATTCCTTATGATAAAAATAATACTTTGGATGCTTAACTATAGAATTTGACTTAACATTTGGATTTTGGAGACCATAAACTTGAAATGGGCGTTCTAACAGTGTACAATTTCGGAAATTCCAACTTTGCACAATTTTCGTATTTTGGCCAGAAATTTTTACTCCAATATCGGAGTAAAGTGATTTCAGTTTCAGATTAAAGAAGACTCAAAGATCTATAACTTTGAAGTTCACAAGATTTTCTAATTCTGAGGTTTTCAAGACCGAAATTGATGGAAAATTCAAAATGTGTTATGTGTAATTATTAAAGTTATTATAAAAAAAATGGAAAATGACAATTTACAATTGTCAAACTTCCACCAAACATGCTTGGTGGAGAAAATGGTGGAGAAAGCTTGTAAATTTTATATAAATAGAAATGTTTTGCACCTCATTTTCCTCATTTAGATTTCCATAGTTTTTTCTGAAAATTTATGGATTTTCTAGCTTTTGTGTGTTTTATTTTTTTAAAAGTTTTCTTGTAATTTTTTTTTCTTTCAGTAATAAAATTATGTGTGTTTTCGTTCAAATTATGAGTAGCTAATTTCTTTTTGCTGTGGTAAATGGTGAAGCTTTTAATATGAAAATTTAGATTAATCTTACTTATATTATAATATATAAATTGTAATCTAATAATTAGTATTTAATTTAATTTGGCATAATTAATTCATGAAATAAATTAATTGGGTAATAATGACAATTTATATATTATAACAAATGAGATTTCTAAATTTAATATTAAAAGTGAATCTCCTAACCCAGTATTTTATTTTATTGTTGCAATCCAATTTAAAATTTTGCAATCACTTCAAAAAAATCCAGTCTTTTAATTTCACGCAAATTGTTATTTTATTTTATTAAATCTATTCTCTGTGGATCGACCCTAGTCTTACCGGGTTATTTTATTAATTCGACACACTTATACTTGGGAGTAAATGACCCTTTTTTAAGCGTGTCAAAATCCCTTATAAATTCTTAATTAACCACAAATATTTCCACTAAAACGTTTTTATCAACAATAACCGAACTAACTAGTACCTATAAACCCTTTTAAATTCCAAATTATCCAAAAAAGAACAAGAGATCATGAAACATTTCATTAGGTTCCATTAAAAAAAAAAAAAAAAAACCCTCTTTGGTGCCGGGGGCGGATCCTTAAATTTCACTTAGTGGGGGCTAAATTTTTTTCTTAACGGAATAATATATAATAAATTCATACATATTTGTCTAAATATTATCAAAACATACGGTATAAAACTATAATAAACTTTTTATATTAATAACAACTAAAAAAAATAAAGTATTATAATTGTCATCCGCAAATTTTCATATTTTGAAAACCTTTCACTTTCGTTATAATGTGATCCCCAATCGTGTATACCCATAATGTTGAAGACTAATTTCTTGATTTAAACATTGACCGGTAGTTTCTTGATTTAAACATTGACCGGTTGAAATCCCTCAAATCAAGTGCCTCAATCATCTTCTCAGCTTGTTTCTCCCTAAGCAAATCTCGTCGCTTACATGATGGGCTAAAACATTATTAATCAAATTCGAATTATATGAATCTGCATTGTCAATAGTAGAATAAGGCTCTTTTGAATCACCCATGGAAGGCCACCCACTTTCTGTAACATTAAAGTTTTTCATTGAAAAATATGCAGCATCAATCATTGCGTCAAGCACATTTGTGTAATGGAGCAAAGTATAGGATCGACAATTTTTTTTGATGGAGTCTATGACTTAAACAGCGAGTTATCAAGAGGCACGACACCTTTGTTTTAGGGTCCAATGATTATATGGTTCTTTCAAAATTTTTTTTAAAAATCGTTGCAAATTCCACCGTCAAACCACTCATTTCCGTTTAAACAGAGCATGTAAAATTCCTGATTATCACGGGCTTTTACAAGAAACACACTCCTTAGATTTGAACCCATGACCTCAAGGTGAGATCCTGAACCCTACACCACCAAACCACGTCCATCGGGAACGGTTCTTTCAACTTGCATAAAAATGTATGAGATGTAAAAAAAAAAGGTGATGTCCTTGAATTTAGTCAAAAATTTATTGAAAGAGATATGTTTACTTGTGAATTTAATTAGTATCATACTTTGTTAAGGTAAGCATCACTTTTTTCGAGAGAGGTGAGGTGAGTAAATTACCTATTTTAGTTGCCTGTTTTAAATTGATCCGTAAAAAATACGGATCCTATACTACTAATTCATAAAAATCTCAACCCGAAGAAGTAGGGCTCCAGTAATCCAACGTCCTATATTTAGGGAGAGAAATTTCTATTCCCAAATTTTTTTTTTTTTTGAAAATTTGTGACCAATGGATGTATGATGGTACTGGAGCCCTCAGAAGCTGAAGAAGTTGGGGTTTGAAAAGCTATACCATTTTAATTGACATTTGTCACGCAAATGAACGTTTCAATCTCCCTGAGCATGTGTAAAGTCGCTATCGTAAAATTCATACACTCAGGTGACCCGCCTTGTGGGTCCCGATTGTAGGCTGAGGATAAGGGCCTAGCTACAGTTGGGCCTGATCAAGCCCATTAAGTCACATTTTTGGGTTTCTTTAAGACCCCACTCGATAATATAAACTCTTTCTTTTGTTTTTTTTTTCCTCTCTCTCATTTTCTTTGGTGTTTTGTAGATTATAAATCTGGCAATTGTCTTATTCATATATGTGAAGAAAGATATGATATGGTAATTTATGTTTCTTAAAGCTGAAGTACTAACTTTTTTTTTTTTGTTTTTCTGGACACCCCCATGCATTTAGAATTGCACATATATCAGCTAATAACACTGAAATCTGCTTGAAAATAGTCAATTTTAGATTTATTAATATGGCATGGGCACTAGGGTACTGTGACTGTGAGCAGCATCAGAGATTTAGGGGCACAATTTCTGAAAGCATGTGGAGGCAACAATTTAAATGGAAGGTACATTGCCTTCATATGTGCCCCTAATTTTTTGAATTATTACAATCTAAATATTATAATATATTATCTATGGGGACTCTAGATACATACATGCTATAGCACTGCACAGATATTTATCAAGACATAATTCGGAAATTTTTATTCCCTATCTACTGAGACACAGTTCGGAAATCTACCTCCATATCACTTCAAAAAAGTATCTTTTAGCTGATTATCTTATTCTGTTATTTAACTTGGGGTGAAAATTTAGATTATGATTCATTTATTCGTTCGATTCGATTCGATTCGACAGTAAAGGTTCACATTTATGTGTGGTGGTGGGGGGTGCGGAAGTGGCTTGCCTTCTAAGGGTTTCAAGATTCCTTGTCCCTGTAACTTTTCAAATACCTTCGACAAAGGTCTACCAAGGTCGGAGAATTGCCGGTTCCTGATGGCAGCAACCTCGACAGTAGCGGGCTTAGTCTCAGAATACCCCCCAAGAGTCCGCCTATTCTGGCCATAGGACTTTCTGTTTTCAGCCTCTTCTTCCTCAATATCCATGACAGTTTCCCTCAACTGTCGAAAATCAGAAATCATTGAAGTCATCCTCCTCAGCTTACTATAAATAGAGGACTTGGTGCCCTTGATGATCATTTTGATTTGGTCCTTCTCAGAGGGCCGAGTCTGCATTTTCAGGAGCTGGCTTCTCCAGCGGTCTACATACTCCTTGAAGCTTTCTTCCGGCTTCTGCTTAGTGTTCTCCAAATCACGGAGTGACAAGTCAATCTCTAAGTCCGTAACATACTGCTTCAGAAAAGCATCAGCTAGTTCCTTCCAATCTTCCTTAACCTTCTTCTCAAGGCTATGATACCAAACCACAGGTGCCCCCTCGAGTGACATCCCAAACATCTTTTGGACTTGGCGCTGTGATAGGCCCATTGAACTCATGACTGAGACATATTGCTGCAGATGGACCCTCGGGTCTCCATTCCCATTAAACTTGGCCATGTCGGGCATTTTAAACTGAGCTGGCAGTTATTCTTCGAAGGTCATTGCCTCATAGTCTAACAACTCTTCATGTTTACCCCTCATTTTGCGGGTAACTGTTTCAACCTGATCCCGAAGCTTCTGAAATTCTGCCTGAGACCCAATCACTTTGCCTGTTGCATACTCTGCCATGTCATCATCAAAAGTGAGGATATCATCCCCCAACCCATTCGGAGGCTCCCCGCGCCTCATATTCTCATAATTTCCCCCAGCACGGGGCACAGCCATATTTGCCATGGCAGTGGTCATGGCTTGCAACTGTTCGGTGACCTTGGCGAGACTGTTTTCCAACTGATCCATACGGGATACCTCAGTATCTGATTCACTCATGTCTGTTCTCGGTATTTTGGTGAGTCTTCCCTTTTTCCTAACCCAACGGGAATCTATGATGGCTTTCAGAACACAAGGGTTAACATGATGTATGTATGCATGATGTGCATAAGAAGTATATAACATATATTAAATCAAATAAAATTCTCAAACAAATCGGCATATTATCATTTTAGAAGCTTTTGGGACAACTGTCATAAGAGTGAACCCGTCCCAGTTTAAATGGCCCAACGAGTTCATGTCTTATGGCAAAGAGCCCAACTAAATCCAAATGATAATATTCCGAACACAATCATAAAATGGCCCATTGTTATTTAGAAGCCTTTTGGCCCAATTGTCATAAGATGTGTTCTTGTCCCAGTTTAAATGGCCCAACAAGCCCATATCCCATGATAAATGGTCTAAATGGATCCAAACAACGATGTTCCCAAACACGAGCATAAAAGAAAGATGATGCAAACATGACATAATAATTTTTTACAAAGTGGCCCATCGACATTTCAGAGGCTTTTGGCCTATTAGTCATAAGGTACGAACTTGCCCCAGTTTAAATGACCCAGCAAGCCCGCATTTCTGACAATAGTCCAACTGCATCCAAATGAGGATGGTCCACAAGCACATATTCAAGGAAATAATTGTTACTTTAGCCAACCCGGTCTATAGGTGGGTTAGTAAGAGTATAGACAAAGGCTCTCACCGGCGAAGGATGGCCCACAACTAGGTCTCCCCACTCAAGGGTTCGAGCAACCAAGTGAGCGCACCATTTTTTATACACTAAGGTACGTGCCAATGAGCTATGGTGTGTGACGGACTGTCAAATGGATTTCCCGTTGTAGATCCCCCAGAGGGAAGGTGGAGCGAGGCTCACTTAAATACCCAAGCCTCTTAGGCTCTTATCGCTTGTTGTCAGGAATAAACAACGAGTCATCCAAATTAGTCCATCACAATAGGCTACGAGTAGATGGCTATCAAGGTGCCTTCACAGCTTTTCCTTCTAGAAAGGTAGTGAATGAAGGGAGACACCAAACCATTACCTAGCCTAAAAATGCCTTTGATTAAACCCTCATTTTATCCACTATAGACACGGTCAATTAAAACATAAATCCAAACATCACAAGTCAATATTTCGGGGCCAATTCTCTATCCCCAGTGGAGTCGCCAGACTGTGGACACAGAACCTGGGCGACGCATGCTGTTCCTAGGCTCGCGGCCTAGTTGGGAGTACGGAGTAGCCACGGGGGACTAAACCGGAGAGTAATGGAGTCGCCACCCGGTGTGAACCGGGAAAATGAGATTTAAGGCCGCACTCACCCCTCGCAAGGGAAGACCTCAAACCGTTGGGTTCGGAATGGTCCCTTACTTATGTCACTTGTAATAAAAGGATTTATGTAATAATTTAACCAGGCTTAAATAACATTTATTTCCAAAAATATCATGCTTCTAAATTCATATGCATACATCAACAAGTTCATCACAACATGCAACATCACATGGCAATCTCATGAACATATTTCAATCCTATGATATGGAAAACTAAGAACAACATAATCATGCTTGAGTACTATCTCATGAACCTATTAACCAAATAACATGCTAATAGCCTAATCATGCTTGAATACAATCCCAAGAACACATAGAATGGATAAATACATGAATACAAATAATACGGTTGGCTATATAACACAAGAAAGATCAACCAAGAGGCAATTATGCATGAATATGATAAGACAGACTCAGTTCAGTGTGTGCGCGTTCGTGTAGCGTTCGTAAACGCGTTCGAACGGTAAACAGAAGGTTCGCGTTCGTAAGGCGTTTGATAACGCGTTCGAACGGAAATGAAACAGAATGCTCGCGTTCGTATGGCGTTTGATAACGCGTTCGAACGGAAATGAAACAGAATGATCACGTTCGTATGGCGTTCGTAAACGCGTTCGAACGGAAATGAGACCTGATGCATGATAAGGCAAAAATGCATGCGCGTTCGAGTTGCGTTCGTAAACGCGTTCGAACGGGAACAGACCTGATGCATGAAATGGGACGCAATACATAAACAACAAAATAAAGGGGCGCGGCGAAGTACTGCCGTAAAGGTGGCCTTTTGGGGGCTCTTGATATCTCAAAGAGATGACCTTTAGACCAACATACTAAGCCCATGCGCGTCACATCACATCATGCATACAAACATAAAGGCAATCATATTATTCTAAGTATGTCCGATTGAACGTGTCTTGCATCCAACCGAACACACATCAACCGGCGCGGCAAAACGTCGTGGTAAAGGGGGCTTTAGCCCCTCCCCATAGGGGATCTCACATCGCACTTACTAAACCCATGCGCTCGGTTGAATCATGCATGCGAAAATAAAGACAATCATATCAAACTAGGTATGCTCGATTGAACGTATCTCGCATTCAACCGAACACACATCAATCGGTGCGGCAAAGCGTCGTGGTGAAGGATTTTAACCCCTCCAATTAGGGAACCTTTCATCGCACTTACTAAGCCCATGCACTCGATCATATCATACGGGAATAAGCAACATACAGGATTTAAATGACAAGAAATAAATAAACCAAAGCAACGCCACACAAGAGAAGGTGCCGTTTACTCAAGTGGTACGTGGAGTTGTGTCCCATGTACAGACCGCACTACCGTCCATTCGGATTCGGCTACGGAATTTACGTCTGGGTTCCATCCTATATACCACAAGAGACGACACTATTCCATTTCATTCAAGCCACAACATGCATCCATAAACGACTCTCATGCGAATAGAATTCAATAATAATAATAAAAAAAACGAATATAAACTAATGAAAAGGTACCCTCAGGTCTAACCTTTTAAATCACCTCTCGGATGTACGGTACACCATCGTCGGAAGGGTGGATGCTCCTCAACTCTCCCGGTTCACTTGTTTAGCGTCTTAACTTGTTGTTCCACTGTTTTCCCCGCTGTTTTCACTCCGTTTTGCTGCTATTTCCTCGCGGTTTCACTGCCGTTTTGCTACTATTTTTGGGTGTGTTCTTCCTGTAATTTTCCTGTGTGTTGTGTATGAGTTAGGGACTAGCTAGCTAGGGTTGAGAAGGTTGGTGAAATGTTCTTTTTATAGGCAAAGGGTTAGGCTTGACAAGGAAAGGGATTTGGCTAATTAAAGAGGGATTTGATTTGGTATTGGACAAGGAAAGCAAGGGATTTGATTTGGTTTGGTTAAGGGAAGTCAAAGATTGAGGGGGGACAAATCTTGGCTAGATAGGGAAGGTTGAATATTTGATTGGCTTGGATTAGGAATACAATATTTTAAGTTTGGGAATAATCTTATTAGATTGGGGAATATAATTGGTTGATTGATTTTAATTAGGCATGATTTTAGTTTAAGTTGGTAATTGTTTATTTTATGTTTGGTATATGTTTTATTTAATTATTTAATTAATTTAATTATTATCTTATTTAGTTAATGTTTTAATTAATATTTATTTATTTAAATTGGGATGTGTTTTATGGGCTTTGGGGGGCTAATTGGGCTGGATGTGAGGCTAGCAGCAAAACCAGAATTACCGACACCGTTCGAACGCTTCCTCGAACGCGGCACGAACGCCCGCAATCTGTTCGACGTTCGAACGTAAACACGAACGCAACACTAACGAAAACAGTGAACCGTTGTTTATTCTGAATTTCCCCTTCCGATGTCCGTTTCCCGTGACCTCCGTGACTTAAAAGGTAATGTCTCCAAAATGAGACTCATCATAGGGACTTATGTGTAAAAATGCAGTGCCTACAATATGATTGTTCATATGTAGATGGGTAAGAGTTGTAAGGATAGAGGCTCTCTCTACGTGCGCGGGGGGGTGCAAATCAAATCCGAACCAAGCTTGGCTCGTGTGCACCCGCGTGTCCTGCGTACAAGAATGCCGGACCAAAATGTGCAGGCCCGGCCCAACTGAATTTTTAATTTTCTCTACAATTTTTCCAAGCCTTTTGTAATTCCATAACAGCTAATTTAATTAGCTTGGTGGTTACATAGTTTACTTTCCATTATTGCTAATTTAATTAGCTTAGTGGTTACAACAATGTGTAACATCTCCCATTATGAAATTTAATTGGCAAGTTAATTTCTATTAATTGAGATGTGTTTTCTTTTCCTATATAAACAACATCAGTTCTTGTTTTCTATATATGAAATAGAAGATAGAGAAAGACAAAGCACACACACCAGCTCGGTTTCTTTGTTTTGTTAAAAAGGAGAGTTCAAACACTTTGTGGTTCGTTGGATACGAGTTTGGTGGTGCTCTTACTCGTACGTTTTCCGTTGTATCCTGGGAAACAATCGTTCACGTTCTACTGCACCTACGGTAGGTGACGAATTTGTTTTAAGGATATTGTTGTTTTCAACAAGCCTCGGGAAAGTGAAGAAGCAGTGGTTCGTTTCTGCTCTTCTACCGTCAGCCTCTGCCTCAGCATCTGCCTCTACCTCTGCCTCTGCCTCTGCCTCTGCCATCAGCCTCTGCTTCAGCATCAGCCTCTGCCTCAGCCTCTGCCATCAGCCTCTGCTTCAGCATCAGCCTCTACTTCTGCCTTTGCCTCTGCATCTGCCTCTGCCCCAGTCTCTGCCTCTGCCATCAGCATAAACATCAGCCTCTGCCTCGGCTTCAGCATCAGCCTCTGCTTCTGCCTCTGCCTCTGCATCTGCTTCTGCCTCTGCCTCTGCTCTTAGCCTCTACTGTCAGGGCCCGCCGTTAGGGTCTGATCCGAAGATTATTGTAATATTTGTCATATTTGGATTTCCCAATTACCGTGTAATAATTGTAATACATTGTACATACAGTCTTAAAACAAATTCGTACTCTGTGGATATGGAAATCAGTCCAAACACAGTAGATCCGAATATGGCAGCCTCTTCGGCTGGCCAGAATGTTGTGGCAGCCCCCGTGGCTGACCAAAGTGCAGTGGCAGCCCTTCGGCTGGCCAACTTGCATCAGCCTCTGGGCTTAATATGGCAGCCGTTGTGGCTGGCCAAGGTGTTTCTGCCTCAATGGCTAGACAACCTGTTGGACATGTGAGCCATGTCAATCCTGCTGCGGAAAAACCTGAAAAATTTAGTGGTCAGAATTTCAAATGGTGGCAACAGAAAATGTTCTTCTACCTGACCACGTTGAACCTTGCGATGTTTCTAAAGGAAGATGCTCCTGTACCCAAAGATGGTGAGATTGATATCCAAGTCATCAGTGTCATTGAAGCTTGGAAACATTCTGAATTCCTATGTCGGAATTATGTGTTGAATGGGCTAAGTGATTCCTTGTACAGTGTGTACGCTGGAATGAAAACAGCTAAAGGGCTTTGGGAATCTTTAGATCGAAAATATAAAATTGAGGATGCCGGTACTAAGAAATTTGTCGTAGGCCGTTTCCTAGAGTTTAAAATGATTGATTCCAAGACTGTGATAAGCCAAGTACAAGAACTGCAGATTATTCTAGCAGAAATTCATGCTGAGGGGATGAGTTTAAGTGAAACCTTCCAAGTAGCCTTGATAATTGAGAAACTACCACCTGGTTGGAAAGATTTCAAGAATTATTTAAAGCATAAGCGAAAAGAAATGAACATTGAAGACTTGGTTCTTAAGCTAAGAATTGAGGAAGATAACCGAGTTTCTGAAAAGAGAGGAATGACTCATGAGGCCAAAGCAAATATTGTCGAACATGGCCATAAGAACAAGAACCTCAAGAACAAAGGGTCAAAGATGGGCCCTAAAGGGGGAGTTTCCAAGAAATCAAAATTTCAAGGAAAATGCTTCAACTGTGACAAAATGGGTCACAAGTCTTCTGAGTGCAGACTGCCGAAGAAGAAAAAAGAACAAGAGGCTAATGTGCTAGAAAACATGACTCAAGATGTTTCAGACATTAACCTTTCTGCTGTGGTTTCTGAGGTGAATCTGGTGGGTTCTAACCCAAGAGAGTGGTGGATTGATACTGGTGCCACTCGACATGTATGCTCAGACAAGAGCATGTTTTCTTCATTTGAGCCTGCTGAAAATGGGGAAAAGATATACATGGGAAATTCAGCAACATCTGAGATAGAAGGTCAAGGAAAGGTGATTCTGAAGATGACCTCTGGGAAAGAGTTGACTCTGAACAATGTTCTGTATGTACCTGAAATACGGAAGAATCTTGTGTCTGGATCGCTTCTGAACAAGCATGGATTCCGGATGGTGTTCGAGTCTGATAAAGTAGTTTTGACTAAAAATGAGATGTATGTGGGAAAAGGGTATGTAATTGATGGGCTTTTTAAGCTCAATGTAATGGTTGTTAAACCCAAAAATATCAATAAAGCTAGTTCTTCTGCTTATATTGTTGAGTATTCTAATCTTTGGCATGGTAGATTAGGACATGTTAATTTTAATTCATTACGAAAGTTAATTAACATGAATCATATTCCCATTTTTAAAATTGATAACAAACAAAAGTGTGATACTTGTGTTGAGGCAAAACTAACAAGATCATCTTTTCATAGTATTGAAAGAAACTCTGAACCACTTGATCTAATTCATACCGATGTATGTGATTTTAATTCAATACAATCGAGAGGCGGTAATAAATATTTTATTACCTTTATTGATGATTGCACAAGATTTTGCTATGTGTATTTAATGAAAAGTAAGGACGAAGCTATAGAGAAATTTGTTCTCTATAAGAATGAAGTTGAGAACCAACTGAATAAAAGAATTAAGGAGTTAAGAAGTGATCGTGGTGGTGAGTATTCTTTCCCTTTTGAATCACTTTGTGAACAAAATGGAATCATACATCAAACCAAAACTCCTTATTCGCCTCAATCCAATGGGATTGCGGAACGTAAGAATCGTACCTTGAAAGAGATGATGAACGCTATGTTAATCAGCTCTGGCTTACCTCAGATTATGTGGGAGAAGCTGTCTTATCAGCTAATTACCTTTTAAATAAGGTACCACGGAAAGAAGCAGGGAAAACTCCTTATGAAATGTGGAAAGGAAGAGTACCTTCCTATAAATTCCTACGAGTGTGGGGGTGTCTTGCCAAGGTAGTCATTCCTCCACCTAAAAAGGTGAAGATAGGACCAAAAACTGTTGATTGCATTTTCATAGGATATGCACATAACAGTAATGCTTATCAATTTCTTGTGCATGAGTCTAATGTACCAGATATTCACAAGAATACAATAATGGAATCGAGGAATGCATCCTTTTTCGAATACGTTTTTCCTTGTAAAACTAATTCGAATTGAGATGTGCACAACGGGCACATGAGACTATCATTGAAGATAGTCAGGACCGAAAACAAATTAATGTTCCAGAGGATCAACAAGTTGTTGAACCTGAACTAAGACGTAGCAAAAGAGCTAGAACGGGAAAATCATTTGGTCCAGATTTTCTGACATTTTTGCTAGAGAATGATCCTCAAAGCTATAACGAAGCTGTAAGGTCAGCTGATGGTGCCTTGTGGAAAGATGCCATCAATAGTGAAATTGAATCCATCTTACAAAATCACACCTGGGAGTTAGTGAATCTTCCTCCAGGATGTAAACCTTTAGGGTCCAAGTGGATTTTCAAAAGGAAAATAAAGGCAGATGGATCAATTGACAAGTACAAAGCAAGACTTGTAATTAAAGGTTATAGACAACGTGAAGGTCTTGATTACTTTGATACTTATTCTCCTGTAACGAGAATAAATTCCATAAGGATGATACTAGCGATTGCAGCTTTGCGCAATCTTGAGGTACATCAGATGGATGTGAAAACAGCCTTTCTGAATGGAGATTTAGATGAAGAAATCTACATGGAACAACCTGAAGGTTTTATAGCTCCAGGATAAAAAAGAAAGTCTGTAAGTAAGTTAAATCCTTGTATGGATTGAAACAAGCCCCGAAACAGTGGCATAAAAAAATTTGATGACACCATGTTGGCAAATGGTTTCAAAATCAATGAATGTGATAAATGCATTTATGTCAGAGAGACAGAAGTTGGCTATGTCATTTTATGTCTCTACGTTGATGACATACTGATTGTCGGGAGTAATGTTAAAATGGTGAAATCTACCAAGAATATGCTGAAATCCAAGTTTGACATGAAAGACATGGGTCTTGCAGATGTCATTCTGGGAATAAAGATCTCGAGAAGTCCAGATGGACTTATTCTTGATCAGTCGCACTATGTGGACAAAATTCTTGGTAAATTCAATGATGATGATACAGCTGTGGCTAGAACTCCTTTAGATGTGAGCTTACATCTATCGAAGAATAGGGGAGAGGGTATATCTCAAGTAGAATACTCTAGAGTGATCGGGAGTTTGATGTATCTATCGAGTTGTACAAGGCCTGATATAGCCTGTACAGTAAACAAGCTCAGCAGATATACGAGTAATCCAGGGGTTGATCACTGGAAAGCCATAGTGAGAGTACTTAGGTACTTACGTTTTACTCGTAATTATGGGTTGCACTATCATAGATATCCAGCTGTAGTCGAAGGATACAGTGATGCTAATTGGATATCTGACATGAAAGACTCAAAGTCTACTAGTGGTTATGTGTTTACACTAGCAGGTGCAACTATATCATGGAAATCCTCCAAACAGACTGTGATAGCCAGATCTACAATGGAATCAGAATTCATTGCATTAGACAAGTGTACTGAAGAAGCAGAATGGCTTCGAAATTTCTAGAGGATATTCCAAGTTGGCCTAAGCCAGTGCCAGCAATTTGCATTCATTGCGACAGTCAATCTGCAATCGGAAGGGCACATAACAATATGTATAATGGTAAGTCTAGACATATTCGTCGTAGACACAATACCGTTAGACAATTACTCTCTACTGGAGTTATTTCGATTGACTATGTAAAGTCAAAGGATAACATTGCGGATCCGCTAACCAAAGGGTTAAATAGAGAGTTAGTTGTGAAATCATCGAGGGGAATGGGACTGAAGCCCATTAGATAAATGTTTATTACGAAGGAAAACCCAACCTTGTTGACTGGAGATCCCAAGATCTAGGTTCAATGGGACAACCTATTCGTAAAAGACATAATGGATCATTGTGGGGGTTACCCTCTAGTCCATTCCTATGATGAAATGAAACAGTGATGCTCGTATGGATAGAGGTTAAGCAAAAGCTTTTAATGATTCTTATGCGTCGGGAATCCGAGCAGAGTATTACGAGATACTCTTAAATAAGAAATCACCTATGAGAGAGAAGTGGGGCCGCTTCAAGGGGAATTGTACGGGGCACAATTCTTAGAAACTCTTGCAGAACCAGGTTGATGTTCATGGCCAAAATGAGCATAACAATGAGAACTCAGATGTGTTAGGTAAAATCTTTGTGTGATATGTGTTCTCCAATTACATGAACGGCAGTACAGTTCAATGACATCGCGTCAACTGTCAGCTAGTAATGAGATATATTTTCACAAGGGAAGGTTCAAAGGCTATGGCCTACCTATCCTACACAGGTGTTGAACCATTGAACTCTTCTAGGTCAAAATAAAATGTTTTATAAAATAATTTTATTCGACGTTTTTCGCCAATTTCATTCATGTGGGGGATTGTTGGAAAATGCTTATTCATAAGCATTTTGAGGCACAATTTCAAGCATGGTCCACTTCGTGTTAGTGGTTGTTATTGAATGATTCGGATACTCCTCCGTGAGTACTTCGAAATGGTATATTCATATGCTTAAAATGGTGCTTGGGTGAATGAGAAATTGTTGTTCAAAGTTCACCCATTGGTGTTGGAAAATAAAGATAAGTGAGCTTGTCCCACATGGGAAAGCTATAGAGAGAATATTAAGCTTATATATGATTGTTCATATGTAGATGGTAAGAGTTGTAAGGATAGAGGCTCTCTCTAAGTGCGCGGGGGGGGGGGGGGGGGGTGCAAATCAAATCCGAACCAAGCTTGGCCCGCGTGTCCTGCGTACACGAATGCCGGACCAAAATGTGCAGGCCCGGCCCAACTGAATTTTTAATTTCTCTCTACATTTTTCCAAGCCTTTTGTAATTCCATAACAGCTAATTTAATTAGCTTGGTGGTTACATAGTTTAATTTCCATTAGTGCTAATTTAATTAGCTTAGTGGTTACAACAATGTGTAACATCTCCCCTTATGAAATTTAATTGGCAAGTTAATTTCTATAATTGAGATGCTTGCATGTTTGGTGGAGAAAATGGTGGAGAAAGCTTGTAAATTTTATATAAATAGAAATGTTTTGCACCTCATTTTCCTCATTTAGATTTCCATAGTTTTTTCTGAAAATTTATGGATTTCTAGCTCTTGTGTGTTTTATTTTTTTAAAAGTTTTCTTGTAATTTTTTTCTTTCAGTAATAAAATTATGTGTGTTTTCGTTCAAATTATGAGTAACTAATTTCTTTTTGCTGTGGTAAATGGTGAAGCTTTTAATATGAAAATTTAGATTAATCTTACTTATATTATAATATATAAATTGTAATCTAATGATTAATATTTAATTTAATTTGGCATAATTAATTCATGAAATAAATTAATTGGGTAATAATGACAATTTATATATTATAACAAATGAGATTTCTAAATTTAATATTAAAAGTGAATCTCCTAACCCAGTATTTTATTTTATTGTTGCAATCCAATTTAAAATTTTGCAATCACTTCAAAAAAATCAAGTCTTTTAATTTCACGCAAATTGTTATTTTATTTTATTAAATATATTCTCTGTAGATCGACCCTAATCTTACCGGGTTATTTTATTAATTCGACACACTTATACTTGGGAGTAAATGACCCTTTTTTTAAGCGTGTCAAAATCCGTTATAAATTCTTAATTAACCACAAATATTTCCACTAAAACGGTTTTATCAACAATAACCGAACTAACTAGGACTATAAACCCTTTTAAATTCCAAATTTTCCAAAAAAGAACAAGAGATCATGAAACATTTCATTAGGTTCCATTAAAAAAAAAAAAAAAAAAACCCTCTTTGGTGCCGGGGGCGTAACCATAAATTTCACTTAGTGGGTCTAAATTTTTTTCTTAACGGAATAATAGATAATAAATTCATACATATTTGTCTAAATATTATCAAAACATACGGTATAAAACTATAATAAACTTTTTATATTAATAACAACTAAAAAAAAATAAAGTATTATAATTGTCATATGTAAATTTTCATATTTTGAAAACATTGACTTTCGTTATAATGTGATCCCCAATCGTGTATACCCATAATGTTGAAGACTAGTTTCTTGATTTAAACATTGACCGGTAGTTTCTTGATTTAAACATTGACCGGTTGAAATCCCTCAAATCAAGTGCCTCAATCATCTTCTGAGCTTGTTTCTCCCTAAGCAAATCTCGTCGCTTACATGATGGGCTAAAACATTATTAATCAAATTCGAATTATATGAATCTGCATTGTCAATAGTAGAATAAGGCTCTTTTGAATCACCCATGGAAGGCCACCCACTTTCTGTAACATTAAAGTTTTTCATTGAAAAATATGCAGCATCAATCATTGCGTCAAGCACATTTGTGTAATGGAGCAAAGTATAGGATCGACAATTTTTTTTGATGGAGTCTATGACTTAAACAGCGAGTTATCAAGAGGCACGACACCTTTGTTTTAGGGTCCAATGATTATATGGTTCTTTCAAAATTTTTTTTTTAAAAATCGTTGCAAATTCCACCACGTCAACCACCATTTCCTTTCCGTTAAACAGAGCATGTAAAATTCCTGATTATCACGGGCTTTTACAAGAAACACACTCCTTAGATTTGAACCCATGACCTCAAGGTGAGATCCTGAACCCTACACCACCAAACCACGTCCATCGGGAACGGTTCTTTCAACTTGCATAAAAATGTATGAGATGTAAAAAAAAAAAGGTGATGTCCTTGAATTTAGTCAAAAATTTATTGAAAGAGATATGTTTACTTGTGAATATAATTAGTATCATACTTTGTTAAGGTAAGCTATCACTTTTTTCGAGAGAGGTGAGGTGAGTAAATTACCTATTTTAGTTGCCTGTTTTAAATTGATCAAAATATAAACTGATGATGTAATCAATCAGTAAAAAAATACGGATCCTATACTACTAATTCATAAAAATCTCAACCCGAATAAGTAGGGCTCCAGTAATCCAACGTCCTATATTTAGGGAGAGAAATTTCTATTCCCAATTTTTTTTTTTTTTGAAAATTTGTGACCAATGGATGTATGATGGTACTGGAGCCCTCAGAAGCTGAAGAAGTTGGGGTTTGAAAAGCTATACCATTTTAATTGACATTTGTCACGCAAATGAACGTTTCAATCTCCCTGAGCATGTGTAAAGTCGCTATCGTAAAATTCATACACTCAGACTCAGGTGACCCGCCTTGTGGGTCCGATTTGTAGTCTGAGGATTAGGGCCTAGCTACAGTTGGGCCTGATCAAGCCCATTAAGTCACATTATTGGGTTTCTTTACGACTCGACCCGATAATATAAACTCTTTCTTTTGTTTTTTTTTCCTCTCTCTCATTTTCTTTGGTGCAGATTCTTTTTGGTGTTTTGTAGATTATAAATCTGGCAATTGTCTTATTCATATATGTGAAGAAAGATATGATATGGTAATTTATGTTTCTTAAGCTGAAGTACTAACTTTTTTTTTTTTGTTTTTCTGGACACCCCCATGCATTTAGAATTGCACATATATCAGCTAATAACACTGAAATCTGCTTGAAAATAGTCAATTTTAGATTTATTAATATGGCATGGGCACTAGGGTACTGTGACTGTGAGCAGCATCAGAGATTTAGGGGCACAATTTCTGAAAGCATGTGGAGGCAACAATTTAAATGGAAGGTACATTGCCTTCATATGTGCCCCTAATTTTTTGAATTATTACAATCTAAATATTATAATATATTATCTATGGGGACTCTAGATACATACATGCTATAGCACTGCACAGATATTTATCAAGACATAATTCGGAAATTTTTATTCCCTATCTACTGAGACACAGTTCGGAAATCTACCTCCATATCACTTCAAAAAAGTATCTTTTAGCTGATTATCTTATTCTGTTATTTAACTTGGGGTGAAAATTTAGATTATGATTCATTTATTCGTTCGATTCGATTCGATTAGATTCGTTTTAAATCGAATACGAGTTTGAAAAAATGTATTCGTTAATAAATGATTCGATTCGTTTATTAAACGAATCGAATATGAATTTAAGCTCATTAATTCGTTTATTCATTTAGAATTCATTTTATTATTTTCTTTTATTAGTTATTATTATTTTTCAATTAAGATTCGAGAATTATGGCTAATTACCATAGAAAAAAATAATATTATCGATATTTGATGATGTATTTTTAATAAATATATTAATTACATATTTCATATGTATTTATTTATGAAGAATTAATATAAATAAATTATGGTAAATTATGTTATTGAATAATATCATGACTAAACGAATATTCGTATTCAATTCGTTTAATAAACGAATCGAATACGAATTTATCACATTTTGATTCGATTCGTTTAGGATTCGATACAAATTCAATTCGTTGATTCGTTTTGCCACCCCTAATTTAACTGAATTATGATATCATTTATTCACATTATTAGGGTTTTGTCACACCAATTTGATATCTTCAAGAGAATCCATTTATTGGCATTATTGATTAAACGCTTTGCTATGATCAATTCTTTTCATGTATTTTGGTGAATGGTTCTTCAAATTCTTTTTGGGTTGCATTTTCTAATGTTATATCCAATTGCCTATGTATCAAGTAGACCAGGCCGGTGGTTCGGTTCCGGTTCGGAACCGAATCGGCCGGTTTCCGGTTCCACAAGTGTGGAACCGGAACCGTAAACCGAACCGATTGGTTTGGTTACCGTTTTTTTTAATTTTAATAATAAATTTTAAAAAATAGAAAAAAATTCTATAATCGTAATGTTTTTTCAAACCATCACATGATTTTTATAAAATCTTTTTTTATAAAATTCTTTTAACATAGAATCTTTTTTAGCCAACTCTTGGCTAGTGCTTTCTTTATATAAGCGATGTGGGATATTTGTTATTTGGCTATTGTGTCCCACATCGCTTATATGAAGAAGTCAATAACCAAGAGTTGGTTATAAAAAGGATGTGGACATTCATGCTTTAGTATTGCAATTTTAAACCTCATTATTATTAATAAAAAAAAATTGAGATTTACTTGTGGAACCTTACGGTTCCAAGTCAATTTTTTTTTTTTTTTTTTTTTTTTTACTTTCAGTTCCAACCGGAACCGTTGGAACCGCTGGAACCGTTCGGTTCCACCGGTTCGGTCAGGGTGAGAACCCTAACCGAACTGGAACCGGAACCGTTGGAACCGGAACCATCCGGTTCCAACCGGTTCGGTTCCGATTCCGAACCGGAACCTTGGCCGGGTCTAGTATCAAGAGCCTTCAATCTTGGGCGAATCTTCATCCACTTCTGGTACTTGGTGCTTTGGTTTATGGTTCGGAATGTTTTCGCATCAATTAAACCTTTTTTGTAAATTAGGTGAATTTGAATTGCTAGCTAGTCATCCCAAGTGGCACAGTTATTACAAGTCCTTTATTTTTTTTTATTTTTTATTTTAACGTAATCAATTTTATGTAACTTCATTTTGTTGTGTTGCTAGAGCCTAATAGTACACGACTCTGTTTACATCCTGGTGAGAAATATTTTATAAGATTTAAATTGTGGAAACTTTGACTACAGTGAAGATGAATTTTTAGGGTTATTGTTCATGCATATATTAGCATAATAACTTTTCTTAGATGAAGTATAGTTTTATACGAACCAAATAATTCTGTATTCTTATGTAATTGTTTATTGTCTTTCTTATATATTGTTTTAACCTAGTAATTGCTCTGCTTATATCGCAAAAGTAGGTTTTTATTTGATCCAATTTTAACAGGCCAAGCTGTATTGTGACTATTGTCAATGGGAAGATAAAAAATATTCATAGTTTGGTGCAATTCTTTTTTGTTTTTGGGGTCAGGTTGATAAATGAGTCAGATTTGAAAAAATACGATCATAATTCAAGTGTATTTTTATATAAATTCGGATTTAAGAAAATAAAAAAAAAAGAATATTATTTCAAAATTTAAGAAATAACACTTAAATTTCGTGCTGTGTTTTTCCAAACCCGATTTATTTGGCACCATTAATTTTTTTTTTTAATATATAAATTATGGAGTTGCATAATGAACTATTTTTTTAACGTATCTTACTTTTTCCTCAAGTAGGCAAACCTGAACGGCCATAGCTTTTTGTAATGCTGAATTTGTCATTTTGAAAATGGTGGCAAGCTCAATTTCGTTCATGTACATGCATTTTATTACTTGGATATATTTTGATCCTTTTATTGTGATATTTATTTATTTTTTTTTGTATTTTCGGAGCTACGATTTCAAATTTCGAATTAAACAGCGCCTTATTTCTATTTTCATTTTCACGTTAGCATTTTGAAATATGAATTGACCAAAACGCCCAAGTACTGTCGTGGATCAAATATGAATTGACCAAAACGCCCATACTGCTCGTCTGCTCCAACAGTGTAATTGGTGGTAGGGTCATGCTAACTAGTGCCCTAAGGGCACTCATTAAGGATCAATTTTTGGTAAGTTTTCATATCACTTTTATAGGGAATGTAAAAAATTGTCAAAACATTAATTACTTTTTCATTTTTCCTATAAAAACTTTTCTAAAATGGTTCCTTAACAAGTGCCATAAGGGCACTCATTAGCATTTCCCATTGGTGTATTTGGACTCAGCTAAGCATTACAAAATTTTTCGTTTTTTTCTTTCATAATAACATGTAATAGTAATTGTTGATGGTGTTTTCAGGCACTACGATATTTAAGGCAGCACGACAAGGACAGAAGGGTAATTCCCTGCTTGGTTGAGATCATTAAATCCAACCCGACCACTTTGCAATAAAAGAACAAGCACCTTACGGTTCCAAACCGACCACAGCAGATATAGACCGAGCACTTCATGACCGGCTACCGATCACCTCGGCCCAGATAGCCGGGCACAATCAGGTCGACAGCAACATTCTCAGCATAAAGGACTACCATGACCGACCTCATGAAGACCGACCATATGGCGAAGATATGCTCAAAGATAATGACACCCTATTCTTGCGGATAAGATAAGCAAATTATCCTGTTCTCACAAGGGAAGGAAGTCAGAGTCCGAAAAGGAATAAGAAAAGAGAAGGCAATATTAGACTAGGAATCCTTGCAAGAAGAGAAGACTGAGTTCAAACTAGGATTTCTTATGCAAATAGGAGTCTGATTTCTATACTATTATAAATAGGAGGACATAGTATGTGTAAAGGAGATCAAAAAATTAGTGATCTGAATCTTCAAGTTCTGACTTGTAGAGACCCAAGAAAAGTGTTTAAGTAATAAAAGTATCATCTTTTTTGTGTCCGTGGACGTAGGTCGGATCCAAATCCACCGAACCACGTTAAATCTCCTTGTTGATTGGTGTGTTTATCTGTCTTTTGCTAAATTTGCCTTTGGTCCCCCATAACCAAACAAATTCACTATTGAGGGAGGATTTCTTCTTCGGGAGTGATATTCCAATATTACCCTGAGACAAAATCCGCCGTCAACAGTTGGCGCCGTCTGTGGGGAATTCTAACAAAAAGCAACTCGCGTAGTAAGACAATGGCGGAAGACGGAAACCACCAACCATCAGGGAACACTGCTGCAGATTGGATGGAAACAATTGAGGAGAACCTGAGGAAGGAAAGAGAGGAACCCAACCTTGCTAAAAACCATAGTAGACCGGTTAGAAAAGGTAGAAGGAGTGCCACAACGGAAAATGCGAGACCGGGACTAGCCGAAGAAGGAACGAAATAGCGGAAGGAAAGAGAATTGTCGATATAAGTGAGGACGACAGACCCTGGAGGAGGGATCCTTACAGGTAAGATCTGTAGTGGTTCAGGAAGATTCCCAGACCGAGGACACATGAGAGGAAGAGGGTGACAAATCGTCACCAGACCCCTCCTATGATAGCCCTCGCGCAACCCCGGCGAAAGGAGAAAGAATATGACGAAGAAGTACGAGAAGATACCGGCCACGAGAATCACCACCCCCCCGGATAACAGAAAGAGAGGAGACCGGAGGAGGCGGAATGGAACCAAAGACAGCGGCATGAAATCTTGGTTACGGGAGGAGCTGGCCAAATGGGGAGTATGCCCCATACAGACAGAGGGGATAGCCCGGACGGCAAGGATGAGTCCCCCCTCACAGAAGAAATAAAAACAGAGAAATTCCCGAAAAGATTCAGCATGCCAACCATGGCGCCATACAAAGGCCATACCGATCCCAAAACCCACATTGAAGGCTTCGTCCTACTAATGGAGGTACAATGGGTAACAGGGGACGCCATCTGCAAAGTGTTCCCCCTAACTCTGGCCGGACCGCCCATTCTATGGTATAGAAGCCTAGCCCCAAGAAACATCATCAGCAGCTTCGCACAACTGAGAAAGTCATTCATACGACACTTCAAAGGAGCTTGTATCCCCAGAAAGACAATTGGAGAACTAAGGCTTATGAAATAAGAGACGACGACGAACCTTTGAAGATATTTTTTGAAAGGTACCATAATATGGTACTCGAAGTCGGAGGGTATGAATCCCCCGAGGCCCTGTAAAGCTTGAAGGGAGCCTCGAAAATCGGGAGGCTATGGACCCCCTCAGGATCCAAGACATCCCGGACTACACAACCCCGCCCTGGAAATGGCCAAAATTCGTTTTGTTAGAGAACGAATAGAAAGTATCCCGAAAAGGGAACACACATCAGAGAAAGGACCACGAGAGAAGGCGCCCCCCCCCGTGTAGAAAGAGAATCCAGAAGACCACCCCCAAAACACAAGGAGTTCAAACCATTGCACCGAGACAACCAAGAGAGAAGGGCTCCGACCCAAGTAAACCATGTGGTCGGGGAAGATGCATACATTCCCTTAAAGAAACCGCTGGGACAAATTGTCATGGAGATCCAGGGGAAAGGCCTCTTGGTAAAACCCGACCAAAGAAGATTCCCCCCCCGGACAAAAGGAACCAAAAGGATTATTGCGTGCACCACAACTCCAAGGGACATACAACAGACGGATGCAAAGATCTACGAGAACAAATGGAAGATCTAGCACGAAACGGGTATCTGAACAAATACATTGACACGAGGTCATGACGGCCAGACAAAGAGCACGTAGCCGCCAAATCAATATCATCCCAGGAGGAAGAACACTGGCCGGAAACTCTAACCGGTCAAGGAAAGATTACAGCAGAGCCCGAGGACCAGACGTCTTAGAAACAGAGCAGGTCACAGGGCCGCAAGGAAGTCGGTCGGTACGATAATGTTTACTGATGAGGATACCCGAGGAGTAAGTTTCCCGCATGACGATGCGTTGATAATCAAGGCAGTCATCAGCGGGTCGGAAGTAGACAGAATCCTGGTGGACCCCGGAAGCGCGGTTGACATAATTTCCAGAGAAGCCTGGACGACCTAGGGGTGGAATATGCAACCCTAACCAACGATAGCACTCCCTTATATATACGGTTTCAGAGGATCAGCCGTCATCCCTAGGAAGGATACAGTTGGCAATAACTGTCGGGACACATCCCCGGACCCGAACGATCATGATAGACTTCACTGTAGTAGACTGCATGAGCAGTTACCAGGCCATCGTCGGGCGACCCTTCATGATGAAAACAAAAGCCGCAATGTCATGCCACCACCTGAAACTGAAATTCCCCACCCGGGAGGGGATCGGAATTGTGTGTGCGGAAGCCAGAAAACAGCTCGCAGCTGCTTCGCAACTCTCTCACGAGAAACTCTCCTGCATCACAGAAGAT